>JARQOD010000820.1:0-121942 GCA_033576555.1 Oophaga sylvatica | reverse complement strand
ACTGTAAGAGCGGTCACACTATAGAGCGTGTACTGTAAGAGCGGTCACACTATAGAGCTCTGTACTGTAAGAGCGGTCACACTATAGAGCTCTGTACTGTAAGAGCGGTCACACTATAGAGCTGTGTACTGTAAGAGCGGTCACACTATAGAGCTCTGTACTGTAAGAGCGGTCACACTATAGAGCTCTGTACTGTAAGAGCGGTCACACTATAGAGCTTGTACTGTAAGAGCGGTCACACTATAGAGCTCTGTACTGTAAGAGCGGTCACACTATAGAGCTCTGTACTGTAAGAGCGGTCACACTATAGAGCTGTGTACTGTAAGAGCGGTCACATATAGAGCTCTGTACTGTAAGAGCGGTCACACTATAGAGCTCTGTACTGTAAGAGCGGTCACACTATAGAGCTCTGTACTGTAAGAGCGGTCACACTATAGAGCTCTGTACTGTAAGAGCGGTCACACTATAGAGCTCTGTACTGTAAGAGCGGTCACACTATAGAGCTCTGTACTGTAAGAGCGGTCACACTATAGAGCTTGTACTGTAAGAGCGGTCACACTATAGAGCTGTGACTGTAAGAGCGGTCACACTATAGAGCTCTGTACTGTAAGAGCGGTCACACTATAGAGCTCTGTACTGTAAGAGCGGTCACACTATAGAGCTGTGTACTGTAAGAGCGGTCACACTATAGAGCTCTGTACTGTAAGAGCGGTCACACTATAGAGCTCTGTACTGTAAGAGCGGTCACACTATAGAGCTCTGTACTGTAAGAGCGGTCACACTATAGAACGTAACGGCCATCTGCTGTAAGGCGCACCTAGAGCTTGCTGTAAGAGCGCATAAGAGTCTGTCTGTAAGAGCGTCACACTATAGGCGATGTAGAGCTCACACAAAGCTTTACTGTAGAGCGGTCACCTATAGCTCTGTATGTAAGAGCGGTCACTATAGAGCTTGACTGTAGAGCGGTCACATATAGAGCTGTACTGTAAGAGCGTCACATATAGGTTGTACTGTAAGAGCGGTCACACATAGAGCTGTGTACTGTAGAGCGTCACATATAGAGCTTTATGTAAGAGGGTCACACTAAGCCTGTACTGTAAGAGCGTCACATATAGAGCTTGTATGTAAGCGTCACACTATAGAGCCTGTACTGTAGAGCGGTCACTATAGAGCTCTGATGAAGAGCGTCACACTATAAGCTGTGTACGTAAGAGCGGTCCACTATAGAGCTCTGTACTGTAAGAGCGGTCACACTATAGAGCTTGTACTGTAAGAGCGGTCACACTATAAGCTTGTACTGTAGAGCGGTCACACTATAGAGTTGTACTGTAAGAGCGTCACACTATAGAGCTCTGTATGTAAGAGCGGTCACACTATGAGCTTGTACTGTAAGAGCGGTCACACTTAGAGCTTGTACTGTAAGAGCGTCACACTATAGAGCTTGACTGTAAGAGGGTCACATATAGAGCTCTTATGTAAGAGCGGTCACACTAGAGCTCTGTACTGTAAGAGCGGTCACATATGAGCTCTGACTGTAAGAGCGGTCACACTATGAGCTCTGTACTGTAAGAGCGGTCACACTATAGAGCTCTTACTGTAAGAGCGGTCACACTATAGAGCTGTGTACTGTAAGAGCGGTCACATATAGAGCTCTGTCTGTAAGAGCGGTCACACTATAAGTTGTACTGTAAGAGCGGTCACACTATAGAGCTTGTACTGTAAGAGCGGTCACATATAGAGCTTGTCTGTAAGAGCGGTCACACTATAGGCTTTATAAGGCGGTCACACTATAGAGCTTGTACTGTAAGAGCGGTCACACTATAGAGCCTGTACTGTAAGAGCGGTCACATTAGAGCTTGACTGTAAGAGGGTCACACTATAGAGCTCTGTACTGTAAGAGCGGTCACACTATAGAGCTTGTACTGTAAGAGCGGTCACACTATAGAGCTCTGACTGTAGAGCGGTCACCTATAGAGCTCTGTACTGTAAGAGCGGTCACACTATAGAGCTTTACTTAGGCGGTCACACTATAGAGCTTGTACTGTAAGAGCGGTCACACTATAGAGCTCTGTCTGTAAGAGCGGTCACATAAACTTATGTAGAGCGTCACACTATAGAGCTCTGTACTGTAAGAGCGGTCACACTATAGAGCTCTGTACTGTAAGAGCGGTCACACTATAGAGCTTGCTACTGTAAGAGCGGTCACACTATAGAGCTTGTACTGTAAGAGCGGTCACACTATAGAGCTTGTACTGTAAGAGCGGTCACATATAGAGCTGTGACTGTAAGAGCGGTCACACTATAGAGCTCTGTACTGTATAAGAGCGTCACTATAGAGCTCTGTACTGTAGAAGAGCCGTCCACAGACTATAGAGCTCTATACTGTAAGAGCGGTACACTATAGAGCTCTGTCTGTAAGAGCGGTCACACTATAGAGCTCTGACTGTAAGAGCGGTCACACTATAGAGCTCTGTAAGTATAAGAGCGGTCACACTATAGAGCTCTTACTGTAAGAGCGGTCACACTATAAGCTCTTGACTGTAAGACGGTCACACTATAGAGCTCTGTACTGTAAGAGCGGTCACACTATAGAGCTCTGTCTGTAAGAGCGGTCACACTATAGAGCTCTGTTGTAAGGGGACTGGTCACACTATAGAGCCTGTACTGTAAGAGCGGTACTAAAGCTACTAAGAGCTTGTACTGTAAGAGCGGTCACACTATAAGAGCGTCTGCTACTGTAAGAGCGGTCACACTTAGAGCTTGATCTGTAAGAGCGTCACACTATAGAGCTCTGTAGCTTGTAAGAGCGGTCACACTATAGAGCTCTGTACTGTAAGAGCGGTCACACTATAGAGCTATGTATTGTAAGAGCGGTCACACTATAGAGCTGCGTACTGTAAGAGCGGTCACACTATAGAGCTCTGTACTGTAAGAGCGGTCACACTATAGAGCTGTGTACTGTAAGAGCGATCACACTATAGAGCTGTGTACTGTAAGAGCGGTCACACTATAGAGCTTGTACTGTAAGAGCGGTCACACTATAGAGCTCTGTACTGTAAGAGCGGTCACACTATAGAGCTCTGTACTGTAAGAGCGGTCACACTATAGAGCTCTGTACTGTAAGAGCGGTCACACTATAGAGCTCTGTACTGTAAGAGCGGTCACACTATAGAGCTCTGTATGTAAGAGCGGTCACACTATAGAGCTGTGTATTGTAAGAGCGGTCACACTATAGAGCTCTGTACTGTAAGAGCGGTCACACTATAGAGCTCTGTACTGTAAGAGCGGTCACACTATAGAGCTTGTACTGTAAGAGCGGTCACACATAGAGCTGTGTACTGTAAAGCGATCACACTATAGAGCTCTGTACTGTAAAGAGCGGTCACACTATAGAGCTCTGTATTGTAAGAGCGGTCACGTTGTAGGTTCTCTACTGTATGAGCGGTCACGCTGTAGATTCTCTACTGTAAGAGCGGTCACGTTGTAGGTTCTCTACTGTATGAGCGGTCACGCTGTAGATTCTCTACTGTAAGAGCGGTCATGCTGTAGATTCTCTACTGTATGAGCGGTCACGCTCTAGGTTCTCTACTGTATGAGCGGTCACGCTGTAGGTTCTCTACTGTAAGAGCGGTCACACTATAGAGCTCTGTACTGTATGAGCGGTCACCCTGTAGGTTCTCTACTGTAAGAGCGGTAACGCTGTAGGTTCTCTACTGTAAGAGCGGTGACGCTGTAGATTCTCTACTGTATGAGCGGTCACGCTGTAGGTTCTCTACTGTATGAGCGGTCACGCTGTAGGTTCTCTACTGTATGAGCGGTCACGCTGTAGATTCTCTACTGTATGAGCGGTCACGCTGTAGGTTCTCTACTGTATGAGCGGTCACGCTGTAGGTTCTCTACTGTATGAGCGGTCACGCTGTAGGTTCTCTACTGTAAGAGCGGTCACACTATAGAGGTCTGTACTGTATGAGCGGTCACCCTGTAGGTTCTCTACTGTAAGAGCGGTCACGCTGTAGGTTCTCTACTGTAAGAGCAGTCACGCTGTAGGTTCTCTACTGTAAGATCGGTCACGCTGTAGGTTCTCTACTGTAAGAGCGGTCACGCTGTAGGTTCTCTACTGTAAGAGCGGTGACGCTGTAGATTCTATAGTGTAAATCTTGGGAAATCGGACACATTAACCTTATGTGACTAGAGATGATTCACTGAAAGTCTCAGTTTATTACATTTCCATGAACATGAAGTGATGATGTGTGCACTCTGTAAAGCGCTGCGGAATATGTTAACACTATTTAAAAATAAAGATTATTATTATTAGTAGTGAGTCATCCGGCCAGAGATTGCATCTTGGATGAAATCTGCACTCCACGTAATTCGCTCTATTCTACTGTTGGTGGCGCTGTATTATGTCATACGTTCTGTGTCCATAAATTAACCCTCCAGCCCTGGCCTCCTATGATGGCCCTTCTTACATCCCAGCTTCCACCTTTTCATGCACAGAGGACATCCTGGATTGTTCTCAACCTGGTTGCCCGTTTTACTTATATTTTTGGATATGAATATTCTAGAATTCCTGGAATTCTTTCCATGCTTGAATCAGATCCTGGGGGGAGATTGACTTCTGCCTGGCCAGCTGAGACCTGAATCCAGTCATGAGGCTGTAATGTAGCCTGAGGCTGAAAGTGATGTCAGCTGTGATGCCTCTTGTGCACGGCATGCTCAGGACTGTCTGCCATACGGAGTGCTATACAGTCACACTCCTGTACACAGAGATACAGTTGTATCTGGTCACATACAGTCACACTCCTGTGTACAAAGATACAGTCATATCTGGTCACATACAGTCACACTCCTGTGTACAGAGATACAGTCATATCTGGTCACATACAGTCACACTCTTGTATACAGAGATACAGTCATATCTGGTCACATACAGTCACACTCCTGTACACAGAGATACAGTCATATCTGGTCACATACAGTCACACTCTTGTATACAGAGATACAGTCATATCTGGTCACATACAGTCACACTCCTGTATACAGAGATACAGTCATATCTGGTCACATACAGTCACACTCTTGTATACAGAGATAAAGTCGTATCTGGTCACATACAGTCACACTCCTGTATACAGAGATACAGTCATATCTGGTCACATACAGTCACACTCCTGTATACAGAGATACAGTCGTACCAGGTCACATACAGTCACACTCCTGTATACAGAGATAGTCATATCTGGTCACATACAGTCACATCCTGTATACAGAGATAGTCATATCTGGTCACATACAGTCACACTCCTGTATACAGAGATATAGTCATATCTTGTCACATACAGTCACACTCCTGTATACAGAGATAGTCATATCTGTCAATACAGTCACATCCTGTATACAGAGATACAGCATATTGTCACATACAGTCACACTTTTATACAGAGATAGTCATATCTGGTCACATACAGTCACACTCCTGTATACAGAGATACAGTCATATCTGGTCACATACAGTCACACTCTTGTATACAGAGATACAGTCATATCTGGTCACATACAGTCACACTCTGTATACAGAGATACAGTCATATCTGGTCACATACAGTCACACTCCTGTATACAGAGATACAGTCATATCTGGTCACATACAGTCTACACTCTGTATACAGAGATACAGTCATATCTGGTCACATACAGTCACACTCCTGTATACAGAGATACAGTCATATCTGGTCACATACAGTTACACTCTGTATACAGAGATACAGTCTATCTGGTCACATACAGTCACACTCTGTATACAGAGATACAGTCATATCTGGTCACATACAGTCACACTCTTGTATACAGAGATACAGTCGTACCAGGTCACATACAGTCACATTCCTGTATACAGAGATAAAGTTGTATCTAGTGTGAGACAGTAAAGGGGTGCGTACTGGACGGGGTGTATATCTCCCCCAGGTTTCTTAGCTGGGGCGCATAAAAAGTAGGTTGTCAGTGCGGTGTTCACTCCATTCCATCTGGGACATGTTTGCAGTTCAGCCCAGAGTGAACACAGCTGCTTAATTAGACAGCCAGAAGTGCCTGCTTGGAAGTTCAGAGGAGGCTCTCTCTCTCAGTCTGGATCTGACTTCAGACGCCATTGGAGCCCCATGTGAGCTGCACGCTGGTAACTACTGAACATATGTGTTGTTTTGGGCACAGACTATTAGAGTCTGGACCCGGATAGAAAGGGTAATCTATCTAAGTGTAATTAGTGGCTGGACAAGCCCAGGCTTTATGTTTATTATTTGGTTTTAATTTATGTTCTGTTTGCTGTGGACTTTAATAAAACTGGTTGTCGGCCAGTTTTTAACAGAACCACTGTCTGTGAATGGTCTCTTTATGCCACTCCGTCTCCCCAAGACGGCGATCCCAGAGCTATATCCCCTGAAAAGCTTACAATTGGTGCTTGAATGCTGGGGCAGCACAGTGGCTGAAGACTTTGAAAAAAAAAAAAAAAAAAAGGTGTCTGCACCGAAAACTGAACTTATTGTGGAGAAGACTGTGGAGTGTATATGTCTTGGGTGAAGCTGTCAGCCAGCCCAAGATGTCCGGCAGTATGGAGGAGCTCGTTAAGCAGCTGGCCCAGAACCAGCAGGCCATGCAGCAGCAACATCAGCAGGCCATGCAGCAACAACAGCAGAGCATGCAGCAGCAACAGCAGGCCATGCAGCAACAACACCTAGAGGCCCAGCGGAGCCAGCAGCAACAGCAGGAAACCAACCGGTTGTTACTGGAGCAGGTTGCAGCACTAAAAAAAACTCCTAGCACCTCGTCCCCGAATGAAGACGCCGGGTTACCGGCATTATCCGCTGTAAAGAAGGCGGTAAAACAGACTCTGCAGAAGATGACGCCTCATGACGATGTGGAGGCATATCTGGCTATATTTGAGAGACTGGCAGAGAAGGAGAATCTGCCACAATCTGAATGGGCTATGGTGGTCGCGCCCTATCTGACTGGGGAACCCCAAAAAGCCTATTTTGACCTCAGCGAGCAGGACAGCAAAAACTATACTAAGTTGAAAGCGGAGATTCTTGCCCGCCTGGGTGTGACGAGGGCAGTCCGTGCCAGGAGAGTCCATAACTGGAGATACAGGCGAGACAAGCCTGCTCGCTCACAAATGTATGACTTGATTTCTTTGGTAAAGAAGTGGTTGGAACCTGACGTCAGCACCCCTGCCCAAATGGTTGAAAAGGTGGTGCTGGACCGGTACATCTGGGCCCTTCCCCTGAGGTCCAGCTCTGGGTCGGACAGGGAGACCCCAAAGATGCCGATCAACTGGTCAGCCTGATAGAAAGGTATTTCGCCACCAAAGACTATCTACGTGACCAGCCGTCCGAGCGATCATCAGTTCGGAATACCCGGCCTCCGTCATCTCCCGGTAAGAGGGTTCCAGCTGTGGGGGCAAGGGGGGCTGTTGATAGTCCGGGTCAGCCCCGAGGGGACATGTATGAGCGAAAGGGTGATACTTACCTACCAGGAGACCCCAGGCCTAGGAAGGTCTCCCCGTCTGATCACCCTGACCTGAGACAGTGTTGGAGATGCCGTGAACAAGGTCATATTTCAGCCAATTGTCCACTAGTGGGGGAACCTATGGACTGTGACGCTGGACGGTCTCTCTCGTTCCTCGCCGAGCCCGTGTGCGTGGCCACCCTAGTCGAGGAGACTGGCCCACAGCTGTGTCAAGTCGTGATAAATGGGTGCCCAGTACAGGACCTACTCGACTCAGGAAGTCGAGTGACTCTGATACATGCTAGTCTGGCTGATAGGGACTTCGTCACAGGTAGGCACCTAAGCGTGGTGTGCATACATGGAGACATCAAAGTCTACCCAGTAACCTCCTCAGACTTCGTCACAAAACTTGGGGAGATCTCATATGAAGTGGGGGTAGTGAAGAACCTGATGCATCCCGCCATATTGGGTCGTGACTTTCCCCTGTTTTGGGGTCTTTGGAAAAAAAATGTTTCTGCTGGACAGTGTGATGAAGCTCCTACTGAGGGTGCGCAGTCCCGAGGGGCGGAACACAATGCTAGTGGGCCGTTAAACTTATGTGATAATAATGATAATAATGGTGATGATGATGATCATGATAGTGATGATGATCATGATAATGATGATGACCATGATAATGATGCTGATGCTGATCGTAATCACGATAATGATATTGATAATGATGATGACTGTAAAAAAAATGAATTTCCATTTCAGGTGATGTTGGGGGAGGGGGAGGATGTTTCTATAGAACAGAATGTCCCTGACCTACCGGTGTCCCGTGGCAATTTTGGGAGTGAGCAATTGCAAGACCCCACTCTTAAACATGCCAGGGAGAATATAACTGTTCTGAATGAGATCCCACAAGAGCCCGGCTCTGATGAAAAATTTCCCCATTTTGCCATGAACAATGACCTGCTATATAGGGTCACTAAAGTAAAGGGAGAGGCCGTGAGTCAGCTCCTAGTACCTAAGCCATATAGAAGTATGGTGTTAGGTTTGTCCCATAACCACGTGCTGGGTGGGCACCTGGGGATGGACAAAACCCAGGAAAGAATTCTTCAGAGGTTTTACTGGCCCGGGGTTTATCGAGATGTGGAGGATTATTGCAAAACCTGCCCCTCGTGTCAGATAAATGCTCCGGTGTCTCACTTCCGGAGTCCATTAGTCCCGCTGCCGGTTATAGAAATACCCTTTGAAAGGGTAGCAATGGACTTGGTAGGTCCTATTGTAAAATCAGCCAGGGGGCACCAATACATCTTAGTTGTACTTGATTATGCAACCCGGTACCCCGAGGCGGTCCCTTTAAGAAATATGGCATCTAAAAATATTGCACGGGAACTCTTTCATATGTTTTCCAGGACAGGAATTCCTAAAGAGATCCTCACGGACCAAGGCACACCTTTTATGTCCAAAGTGATGAAGGAACTGTGTAAGTTGCTTAAAATCTCGCACATTCGGACATCTGTGTATCACCCCCAGACGGATGGGTTGGTTGAACGTTTTAATAAAACATTAAAACATATGTTAAAGAAAGCAGTAGAGAAAGATGGGCGGGACTGGGACTACCTGTTACCCTAGTTATTGTTTTCGGTCAGAGAGGTTCCCCAGGCCTCTACGGGATTTTCTCCCTTTGAGTTGGTGTATGGTCGGCATCCGCGGGGCTTGCTGGACATAGCCAAGGAGGTTTGGGAAACCGAGACAACTCCATACAAGAGTGTTATAGAGCATATTTCCCAGATGCAAGAGAGGATGGCTAAAATTATGCCATTGGTGAAGAATCATCTGCAGAGAGCCCAAGAAGCTCAAAGCAGAGTTTATAATCGGTCAGCAAAAATTAGGTCTTTCAACCCGGGGATCGAGTCCTAATTCTAATTCCCACGGTGGAAAGTAAGTTTTTGGCCAAGTGGCATGGTCCATACGAGATCGTACAAAAAGTGAGCGAGGTTACTTACAAAGTACACCAACCCGGGAGACGGAAGCCCTACCAGGTGTATCATATCAATCTGATCAAGCCCTGGAGGGACAGAGAGGCATTGTTGGCCTCGGGTGAAGTAGAGAAAGGGGTAAAACCATCTCTACCTCCTGTGACCATGGGAGAGACGTTGTCCGTGCACCAAAAACAGGAAGTGCGGGAGTTTCTGCAGAAAAATCAGAAAAGATTTTCTGACTTGCCCGGCCGGACTTCTCTAATAAAACACCATGTCGAGACCGAGCCCGGTACTAAGGTCAAAATAAAACCGTACAGAATTCCAGAAGCCCGCAGAAAGATAGTCTCTACTGAAATTAAACGCATGTTAGACCTTGGGGTCATTGAGGAGGCCCAAAGCGAGTGGTGTAGCCCGATTGTCCTGATCCCAAAACCTAATGGAACCTGGAGGTTCTGTAATGATTTCAGAAGGTTGAACGAGGTGTCAAAGTTTGACGCATACCCAATGCCACGGGTAGACGAGCTAATCGAGAGGTTAGGGGGTGCCCGTTATATTACAACCCTCGATCTGACAAAAGGGTACTGGCAGATACCCCTGTCGGAGGAAGCGAAAGAAAAAACGGCCTTTTCAACCCCGGAAGGTTTGTTTCAGTATCTGGTGATGCCCTTCGGGTTGCATGGAGCCCCAGCTACCGTTCAGCGGCTTATGGACCAGATACTGCGCCCGCATCGAGCCTATGCGGCTGCCTACCTGGATGATGTGGTAATTTTCAGTTCAGATTGGGAGAGCCACCTCGCTAGGGTGCAAGCCGTCGTAGACTCGATAGCCGGAGCTGGACTGAACATAAACCCAGAGAAATGTGCAATTGGCCTCGAAGAGGCCAAATATCTGGGCTATGTTATTGGCAGGGGGCTGATCAAGCCACAAATTGATAAGGTAGAAGCAATTCGAAACTGGCCTGTACCCCTCACAAAACGACAGGTCAAAGCATTTCTGGGCATCACTGGGTACTATCGCAGATTCGTACCAAATTATGCCTCCATTGCTGCCCCATTGACTGACCTGACAAAAGGGGGGAAGTCAAAAATGATAAATTGGAATCCGGAGGCAGAAAAAGCATTTCTGTCGTTAAAAACAGCTTTGTGTCAAAGACCAGTTCTGGTCACCCCTAATTTTAGAGAAGAGTTTTTGGTTCAAACTGATGCCTCTAATGTGGGGTTAGGGGCCGTGTTGTCACAGGTCGTGAAGGGTGAAGAACACCCAGTCCTGTATCTAAGTCGAAAAATGACACCGGCTGAACAAAATTATGCCATTGTGGAGCGAGAGTGCCTCGTAATCAAGTGGGCGCTGGACTCCCTGCGTTATTATCTCTTGGGTAGAAAATTTAAATTACAATCAGACCATGCTCCTCTGGCATGGATGAAGCAGAACAGGGAAAGGAATGCCAGGGTGACAAGGTGGTTCCTTTCACTTCAAGAGTTCAATTTCTCGGTGGAGCATAGACCTGGGAAGTTACAGGGTAATGCTGATGCCTTGTCCAGAGTTCACTGTCTCTTTGGAGTTTTGGACCAGCCCTCCGGTCTGGAGAAGAGGGGGGGGATATGTGAGACAGTAAAGGGGTGCGTACTGGACGGGGTGTATATCTCCCCCAGGTTTCTTAGCTGGGGCGCATAAAAAGTAGGTTGTCAGTGCGGTGTTCACTCCATTCCCATCTGGGACAGGTTTGCAGTTCAGCCCAGAGTGAACACAGCTGCTTAATTAGACAGCCATAAGTACCTGCTTGGAAGTTCAGAGGAGACTCTCTCTCTCAGTCTGGATCTGACTTCAGACGCCATTGGAGCCCCATGTGAGCTGCACGCTGGTAACTACTGAACATATGTGTTGTTTTGGGCACAGACTATTAGAGTCTGGACCCGGATAGAAAGGGAAATCTATCTAAGTGTAATTAGTGGCTGGACACGCCTAGGCTTTATGTTTATGATTTGGTTTTAATTTATGTTCTGTTTGCTGTGGACTTTAATAAAACTGGTTGCGGCCAGTTTTTAACAGAACCACTGTCTGTGAATGGTCTCTTTATGCCACTCCGTCTCCCCAAGACGGCGATCCCAGAGCTATATCCACTGAAAAGCTTACACTAGTCACACTCCTGTATACAGAGATAAAGTCGTATCTAGTCACACTCCTGTATACAGTGATACAGTCATATCTGGTCACATACAGTCACACTCCTGTATACAGTGATACAGTCATTTCTGGTCACATACAGTCACACTCCTGTATACAAAGATAGTCATATCTGGTCACATACAGTCACACTCCTGTATACAGAGATAAAGTTGTATCTAGTCACACTCCTGTATACAGATATACAGTCGTATCTGGTCACATACAGTCACACTCCTGTATACAGAGATATAGTCATATCTGGTCACATACAGTCACATTCCTGTATACAGAGATACAGTCATATCTGGTCACATAGTCACATTCCTGTATACAGAGATACAGTCATATCTGGTCACATACAGTCACACTCCTGTACACAGAGATACAGTCATATCTGGTCACATACAGTCACACTCCTGTATACAGAGATACAGTCATATCTGGTCACATACAGTCACACTCCTGTATACAGAGGTACAGGCATATCTGGTCACATACAGTCACACTCCTGTATACAGAGATACAGTCATATCTGGTCACATACAGTACACTCCTGTATACAGAGATACAGTCATATCTGGTCACATACAGTCACATCCTGTATACAGAGATACAGTCATATCTGGTCACATACAGTCACTCCTGTAACAGAGATACAGTCATATCTGGTCACATACAGTCACACTCCTGTATCACAGAGATACAGTCATTCTGGTCACATACAGTCACACTCCTGTGTACAGAGATACAGTCATTTCTGGTCACATACAGTCACACTCCTGTATACAGAGATACAGTCTATCTGGTCACATACAGTCACACTCCTGTATACAGAGATACAGTCATATCTGGTCACATACAGTACACTCCTGTATACAGAGATAAGTCATATCTGTACATACAGCACTTCCTGTATACAGAGATACAGTCATTTCTGGTCACATACAGTCACACTCCTGTATACAGATACAGTCATATCTGGTCACATACAGTCACACTCCTGTATACAGAGATATAGTCATATCTGGTCACATACAGTCACACTCCTGTAACAGAGATACAGTCATATCTGGTCACATAGTCACATCCTGTATACAGAGATACAGTCATATCTGGTCACATACAGTCACACTCCTGTATACAGAGATACAGTCATATCTGGTCACATACAGTTCACACTCCTGTATACAGAGATACAGTCATATCTGGTCACATACAGTCACATTCCTGTATACAGAGATACAGTCATATCTGGTTACATACAGTCACACTCCTGTATACAGAGATACAGTCATTCTGGTTACATACAGTCACACTCCTGTAACAGAGATACAGTCATATCTGGTCACATACAGTCACACTCCTGTATACAGAGATACAGTCATATCTGGTCACATACAGTCACACTCCTGTATACAGAGATACAGTCATATCTGGTCACATACAGTACACTCCTGTACACAGAGATACAGTCATTCTGGTCACATACAGTCACACTCCTGTATACAGAGATACAGTCATTCTGGTCACATACAGTTACACTCCTGTACACAGAGATACAGTCATATCTGGTCACATACAGTCACATCCTGTATACAGAGATACAGTCATTCTGGTCACATACAGTCACACTCCTGTGTACAGAGATACAGTCATATCTGGTCACATACAGTACACTCCTGTAACAGAGATACAGTCATTTCTGGTCACATACAGTTACACTCCTGTACACAGATACAGTCATATCTGGTCACATACAGTCACACTCCTGTATACAGAGATACAGTCATATCTGGTCACATACAGTCACACTCCTGTATACAGAGATACAGTCTTCTGGTCACATACAGTCACACTCCTGTATACAGAGATACAGTCATTCTGGTCACATACAGTCACACTCTGTAACAGAGATACAGTCTTCTGGTCACATACAGTCACACTCCTGTATACAGAGATACAGTCATATCTGGTCACATACAGTCACACTCCTGTATACAGAGATAGTCATATCTGGTCACATACAGTCACACTCCTGTTATCAGAGATACAGTCATATCTGGTCACATCAGTTCACACTCCTGTATACAGAGATACAGTCATTTCTGGTCACATACAGTACACTCCTGTATACAGAGATACAGTCATATCTGGTCACATACAGTCACACTCCTGTATACAGAGATACAGTCATATTGGTCAATACAGTCACACTCCTGTATACAGAGATACAGTCATATCTGGTCACATACAGTCACACTCCTGTATACAGAGATACAGTCATATCTGGTCACATACAGTCACACTCCTGTATACAGAGATACAGTCATATCTGGTCACATACAGTCACACTCCTGTTACAGAGATACAGTCGTATCTGGTCACATACAGTCACACTCCTGATACTAGAGATACAGTCATATCTGTCACATACAGTCACACTCCTGTGTACAGAGATACAGTCATATCTGGTCACATACAGTCACACTCCTGTAACAGAGATACAGTCATATCTGGTCACATACAGTCACACTCCTGTATACAGAGATATCAGTCATATCTGGTCACATACAGTACACTCCTTGTACAAGATATAGTCATATCTGGTCACATACAGTCACACTCCTGTATACAGAGATACAGTCATATCTGGTCACATACAGTACACTCCTGTAACAGAGATACAGTCATATCTGGTCACATACAGTCACACTCCTGTATACAGAGATACAGTCATATCTGGTCACATACAGTTACACTCCTGTAACAGAGATACAGTCATATCTGGTCACATACAGTCACACTCCTGTATACAGAGATACAGTCATTATCTGGTCACATACAGTCACACTCCTGTACACAGAGATACAGTCATATCTGGTCACATACAGTCACACTCCTGTATACAGAGATACAGTCATATCTGGTCACATACAGTTACACTCCTGTACACAGAGATACAGTCATATCTGGTCACATACAGTCACACTCCTGTATACAGAGATACAGTCATTTCTGGTCACATACAGTCACACTCCTGTTACAGAGATACAGTCATTTCTGGTCACATACAGTTCACACTCCTGTAACAGAGATACAGTCATATCTGGTCACATACAGTCACACTCCTGTATCAGAGATACAGTCATATCTGGTCACATACAGTCACACTCCTGTAACAGAGATACAGTCATATCTGGTCACATACAGTCACACTCCTGTATACAGAGATACAGTCATTCTGGTCACATACAGTCACACTCCTGTAACAGAGATACAGTCATATCTGGTCACATACAGTCACATTCCTGTATACAGAGATACAGTCATTTCTGGTCACATACAGTCACACTCCTGTATACAGAGATACAGTCATATCTGGTCACATACAGTCACATTCCTGTATACAGAGATACAGTCATTTCTGGTCACATACAGTCACACTCCTGTTACAGAGATACAGTCATATCTGGTCACATACAGTACACTCCTGTATACAGAGATACAGTCATATCTGGTCACATACAGTTACACTCCTGTACACAGAGATACAGTCATATCTGGTCACATACAGTCACATTCTGTATACAGAGATACAGTCATATCTGGTCACATACAGTCACACTCCTGTTACAGAGATACAGTCATTTTGGTCACATACAGTTACACTCCTGTATACAGAGATACAGTCATTCTTGGTCACATACAGTCACACTCTGTATACAGAGATACAGTCATATCTGGTCACATACAGTCACACTCCTGTATACAGAGATACAGTCATATCTGGTCACATACAGTCACACTCCTGTATACAGAGATAGTCATTTCTGGTCACATACAGTCACACTCCTGTATACAGAGATCAGTCATTCTGGTCACATACAGTCACACTCCTGTATACAGAGATACAGTCTTCTGGTCACATACAGTCACACTCCTGTATACAGAGATACAGTCATTTCTGGTCACATACAGTCACACTCTGTATACAGAGATACAGTCATATCTGGTCACATACAGTCACACTCCTGTATACAGAGATACAGTCTATCTGGTCACATACAGTCACACTCTGTATACTAGAGATAGTCATATCTGGTCACATACAGTCACACTCCTGTATACAGAGATACAGTCATTCTGGTCACATACAGTCACACTCTGTATACAGAGATACAGTCATATCTGTCACATACAGTCACACTCCTGTATACAGAGATACAGTCGTATCTGGTCAAATACAGTCACACTCCTGTATACAGCGATACAGTCATATCTGGTCACATACAGTCACACTCCTGTTACAGAGATACAGTCGTATCTGGTCACATACAGTCACACTCCTATATATAGAGATACAGTCATATCTGGTCACATACAGTCACACTCCTGTGTACAGAGATACAGTCTATCTGGTCACATACAGTCACACTCCTGTATACAGAGATACAGTCATATCTGGTCACATACAGTCACACTCCTGTATACAGAGATACAGTCATATCTGGTCACATACAGTCACACTCCTAGTATATAGAGATACAGTCATATCTGGTCACATACAGTCACACTCCTGTGTACAGAGATACAGTCATATCTGGTCACATACAGTCACACTCCTGTATACAGAGATACAGTCATATCTGGTCACATACAGTCACACTCCTGTATACAGAGATACAGTCATATCTGGTCACATACAGTCACACTCCTGTATACTAGAGATACAGTCATATCTGGTCACATACAGTCACACTCCTGTATACAGAGATACAGTCATATCTGGTCACATACAGTCACACTCCTGTATACAGAGATACAGTCATATCTGGTCACATACAGTCACACTCCTGTATACAGAGATACAGTCATATCTGGTCACATACAGTCACACTCCTGTAACAGAGATACAGTCATATCTGGTCACATACAGTCACACTCCTGTTTTACAGAGATACAGTCATATCTGGTCACATACAGTCACACTCCTGTATACAGAGATACAGTCATATCTGGTCACATACAGTCACACTCTGTATACAGAGATAAGTCATATCTGGTCACATACAGTCACACTCCTGTATACAGAGATACAGTCATATCTGGTCACATACAGTCACACTCCTGTATACAGAGATACAGTCATATCTGGTCACATACAGTCACACTCCTGTATACAGAGATACAGTCATATCTGGTCACATACAGTCACACTCCTGTATACAGAGATACAGTCATATCTGGTCACATACAGTCACACTCCTGTATACAGAGATACAGTCATATCTGGTCACATACAGTCACATCCTGTATACAGAGATACAGTCATATCTGGTCACATACAGTCACACTCCTGTATACAGAGATACAGTCATATCTGGTCACATACAGTCACACTCCTGTATACAGAGATATAGTCATATCTGGTCACATACAGTCACACTCCTGTATACAGAGATAAGTCATATCTGGTCACATACAGTCACACTCCTGTATACAGAGATACAGTCATATCTGGTCACATACAGTCACACTCCTTATACAGAGATACAGTCATATCTGGTCACATACAGTCACACTCCTGTATCAGAGATACAGTCATATCTGGTCACATAGTCACACTCCTGTATATAGAGATACAGTCATATCTGGTCACATACAGTCACACTCCTGTATACAGAGATACAGTCATATCTGGTCACATACAGTCACACTCCTGTATACAGCGATACAGTCATATCTGGTCACATACAGTCACACTCCTGTATCAGAGATACAGTCATATCTGGTCACATACAGTCACACTCCTGTATTACAGAGATACAGTCATATCTGGTCACATACAGTCACACTCCTTATATAAGGATACAGTCATATCTGGTCACATACAGTCACACTCCTGTATACAGAGATACAGTCATATCTGGTCACATACAGTCACACTCCTGTATACAGAGATACAGTCTATCTGGTCACATACAGTCACACTCCTGTATTCAGAGATACAGTCATATCTGGTCACATACAGTCACACTCCTATATATAGAGATACAGTCATATCTGGTCACATACAGTCACACTCCTGTATACAGCGATACAGTCATATCTGGTCACATACAGTCACACTCCTGTTACACAGAGATACAGTCAATTATGGTCACATACAGTCACACTCCTGTATACAGCGATACAGTCATATCTGGTCACATACAGTCACACTCCTGTATACAGCGATACAGTCATATCTGGTCACATGCAGTCACACTCCGTATACAGAGATACAGTCATATCTGGTCACATACAGTCACACTCCTGTATACAGCGATACAGTCATATCTGGTCACATACAGTCACACTCCTGTATACAGCGATACAGTCATATCTGGTCACATACAGTCACACTCCTCTATACAGAGATACAGTCATATCTGGTCACATAGTCACACTCCTGTATTCAGAGATACAGTCATATCTGGTCACATAGTCACACTCCTTATATATAGAGATACAGTCATATCTGGTCACATACAGTCACACTCCTGTATACAAGCGATCAGTCATATCTGGTCACATACAGTCACACTCCTGTATACAGCGATACAGTCATATCTGGTCACATACAGTCACACTCCTGTGTACAGAGATACAGTCATATCTGGTCACATACAGTCACACTCCTGTATACAGCGATACAGTCATATCTGGTCACATACAGTCACACTCCTGTATACAGCGATACAGTCATATCTGGTCACATACAGTCACACTCCTCTATACAGAGATACAGTCATATCTGGTCACATAGTCACACTCCTGTATTCAGAGATACAGTCATATCTGGTCACATAGTCACACTCCTATATATAGAGATACAGTCATATCTGGTCACATACAGTCACCTCCTGTATTACAGAGATACAGTCGTACCAGGTCACATTACAGTCACACTCTGTATTACAGCGATACAGTCATATCGGTCACATACAGTCACACTCCTGTGTACAGCGATACAGTCATATCTGGTCACATACAGTCACACTCTTGTATACAGAGATACAGTCATATCTGGTCACATACAGTCACACTCTTGTATACAGGATACAGTCATATCTGGTCACATACAGTCACACTCCTGTATACAGCGATACAGTCATATCTGGTCACATACAGTCACACTCTGTATACAGCGATACAGTCATATTGGTCACATACAGTCACACTCCTCTATACAGAGATACAGTCATATCTGGTCACATAGTCACACTCCTGTATTCAGAGATACAGTCATATCTGGTCACATAGTCACACTCCTATATATAGAGATACAGTCATATCTGGTCACATACAGTCACACTCCTGTATACAGCGATACAGTCATATCTGGTCACATACAGTCACACTCCTGTATACAGCGATACAGTCATATCTGGTCACATACAGTCAGACTCCTGTATAGAAAATGACAACCAGGCTAGTAGAACATTTGAAGGAGCCGCTCTTGAGTATTGTCCACTCCCAGATGCCCACCCAAGATATGATATTGATGATATTGGGGCAGGTCT
This sequence comes from Oophaga sylvatica, assembly GCA_033576555.1. NCBI lineage: Eukaryota > Metazoa > Chordata > Amphibia > Anura > Dendrobatidae > Oophaga > Oophaga sylvatica. Next base: position 102,744 of record JARQOD010000820.1, on the reverse strand, counting down.
AGTATACGCCTGTAGGGACCCAGCACTAACAACTCCTCTATTATTTCCCCTCTCAGTTTAGTGACCTGATATAACAGTTCATTTCCTGTGAAATGTGGCAACCTGGCGTTAGTCCTCAGCTCTCGAGAAACCCCATTTATCACAGTCACATAAATGCCCCTTTTAACGTAAGATCCTGCATTTGAGCGGTTCCAAAATTCTCCACAGAAACAACCAACTCAGTAATCGCAGGCTCATAGGTCAGTGTCTCATTGTCACCGCCTGCAAGGACACACAGGAGGAACTCGTTCATCTTTGACTGTAATGGGGATTCTTCATGGTTGATCCAGCTCCTGAGTAACTTAGCATCCCCCCTTTTTGTGATAAGTTCCAGAACAATCTAAATCCCGCCCTATTATCACTGGTTGTAGCAGGTTTTTTACTACTCCGATCCCATGCGACTCTGTGCCGCAGCTCATTTTTATAGTCACTTTGGCAACAAGGTAGTCTCCAAACTCCCTGTGTCCAAGAGTCTGACACCAGTACCCCATTTATTGTCATTGGACATGTTTGTGTCCCCTCACTAGGCTGATAGGCCACACTGCAGGCTACATAGGCATAATGTGAACAGCTCCTCCCTATACTGCAGTCCATCGGTACGGTGGACATGCGACAACAGGCGGCTATGTGCCCAGGACCGTGACACCTCAAACGCATTAAGTCCTTACCAGAGGCCTCTTGGCCCCTTTTTGAGACTCAGCCTCCTTCTGGGTACTCCAGTATGGGGATGGGACAAGACCCAGTTTTTTAAAAGACTTCTTGACCACCTGGTACCTTTCCACCAGGCCAACCAGATTGTCCTCATTCTGGGGTTCTCCTTGGGCAACTCAGGTCTGCACTGGCATGGGAAGGGAGTGGATAAATCTGTGTATAACAACACGCTCAACCATCTGTACAATGTGTAGCAGGTCAAGCATTTGGAAGAAAGGGGGTTTGTCACCGAAATAAGACCAGTGATGGACCCTTTGTGTCCTGACAGACATAGTCACTCTTGAGCATACCAATATTTCAGTTTTTAGCTTGGAATACTCTTGTGCATACTGTAAGGCCTGGTCATAATAAGCCTTTTAGGGCTCTCCAGTTTTATAAGGGGCTGGCACCTCCACCCACTGCTTCAGCTGCAAATTTTCCCGCTATGCTACCCTTTCAAACACAGTAAAAAAAAATGTCTCAACATCATTCCCTGGGGTCATCCTTTGCATTGCTCGTCTTATCACCTTCCAGTCGTATGAGCCATGTCCTGGACTTGGGAAAGGGGCGACTTCTCTGCTGCGGACATCCCCTGCCAGGAGTTCCATCTGCCGTTGCTGGAGCTACATCTGCTGCATCAGGAGTTGAGTTGTCTCCTATTGGGCTTGCTGCTGCTGTTGGTGCTCTTGCTGCAGCTGCTGCAGCTGCTGCTGGCTTTGGACCAGGTGCTTGATCAGCTCCTCCATTTTGTCTGACCTCTGTTCCATCCCTATAGCTAACGTCACCTAGAACATTAGACACCAAGATATCCCTATAAATGGGGTTAATTAAAGGCAAAACTCAATAGGCAATATAACAACAACAAATTAACAAACAGAATATCACTACCAAAGCAGGACTAATTAGGGATCCATAATAAAATTTGTAGAAACAGTAGTACTCATACAGATGTCAAAAGGAGGAAAGAATATAGACTTCAAGATTATATTTACGTTGTGATAGAATTATAAATTAATGTATACAAAACCACATTAAAAGGGTGTTTAAGGCTGGCAAGTTGCTCCATTGCACATAATAGAAGGCAATGCACTCAGGTTTTGCTGAGGTAGCAAATGACAGCACATGGCTGTATGTGCGTGGCTATGTTAAAATAAAGTGCTTGAAGTGCGGAACCACAAGTGGAATAAGGTGCATGTAGTGAACAAATACTGGACAAGTACTTACTGATTTAGTGTGACTAGATGGATCCCAGCCTGCTGTATCTTCATCATCGGAATGATCGGAAGCTGCTGCTGGAGCAGTGACCGGAGGTGCTGACCCCTAACTGGCAATCCCCAAAAGGCTTATTATGACTTGGCCTTACAGGACACATACAAGTATGCCAAGCAAAAAACTGTGATATTGGTACGCTTAGGAGTGAATATATCTGTCAGGGCAGAAAGGGTCCGCCACTGGAATTATTGCAGTGACAAACCCTCTTGCTCCTAAATGTTTGACCTACTATTCCTTATACAGAAATAGTTGCAGCCAGAGTTCTCCACCACAGCCCAGAGGGTTGAGCATCCTGTGATGGACAGGTGTTATGTACGGTAGCTGAGGAGGACAGGAACAACAGCCGGGCAGCCGAACACCTGAGATGTTGGTAACTAATGGGTTGCAGAAACCTGAACTAACCACACAACTAGAGGTAGCCGTGGAGCGTTCCTACGTTGATCCTAGACGCCTCGTCACAGCCTGAGAGATAACTACACCTAAAGATAGAAACAGGAAAGCTAACTGCCCCGGAGTAGAGCCCCAAAGGAATAGGCAGCCCCCAAACATATAATGGCGGTTAGACAAGATGAAAACACAAACGCAGGCAGAAAACAGATTGAGCAAATGCTGGGGCCACAAGCTGACTAAATAGGAAAGGACAGGAGAGATTACTTTCTGCAACCCAGAAAATCCAACAATTCTGATTACAAAAATACAGAGATCACACGATCTCGCCACCCACTAAATCAGATCTCAGTGTGAACAAAACAAAGCTGCAGCCGCTGAAAAAGCAGGAAAAAGCAAATGAAAAAACAACAGAGGCTGCAGACAAACTGTGAGGAGCTCAGGCCCCAGTAGGGGACCTGGCTGTCCTCCACAAATGTGCAGAAAAAAATGCAAATAGCAAGCACAAAAAGAAAAGCAGAAAATAACTTATCTGAAAGCAGCAGATGCAGGCAAGACACCAGCAAACTTCCAAATGAACCAGGAACCACAATTAAGACCAGAACAATTGATCACCGGCGACCATCATGGGAGGGAACCTCCCTTATATCAGTCCAGTCCGTGATCCCAGATTGCCATTCCTCTCTGGAAGGTTCAGTACTGTCTGTAACCACCAGAAGGAGCCTCTGCTCATTCACAACAGTACCCCCCCCTTGAGGAGGGGTCACCGAACCCTCACTTGTGCAACCAGGCCGATCAGGATGAGTTCGGTGATAGGCACGGATCAGTCTCCTAGCATGGATGTCCGAAGCAAACACCCAAGAATTGTCCTCCTGACCATAACCTCTCCACTTAACCAAATACTGGAGTTTCCGTCTAGAAAACCGAGAATCCAATATTTTCTCAACCACATACTCCAGATTGCCCTCAACCAAAACAGGGTCAGGAGGCGCAGCCATAGGAACCACTGGCTCGACAAACCTCTTCAATAAGGACTTGTGGAACACGTTATGGATCTTAAATGTTCCTGGAAGAAGCAAACGGAAAAAAACCGGATTAAGAATCTCCATGATCTTATAAGGTCCAATGAACCTAGGCTTAAACTTTGGAGATGCAACCCTCATAGGGATATTTCTTGAGGACAACGAAACCAAGTCCCCCACTTTAAACCGAGGACCATCAGTCCTATGCCGGTTGGCAAACCGCTGGGCCTTCTCCTGAGAGAGGGACAACCTCTCCACTACCTGGTCCCAAATCTGCTGCATACGCTCCACAACAGAGTCAACACCCAGACAGACAGAAGCCTCCGTCTGTCCCGAAGAAAATCGAGGGTGAAACCCAAAATTGCAGAAAAATTGAGACATCAAGGTGGCAGAGCTAGCCCTATTATTAAGAGCAAACTCAGCCAAAGGCAAAAAAAGAGACCCAGTCATATTGATCAGCAGACACAAAACATCTCAAATAAGTCTCCAAGGTCTGGTTTGTTCTCTCGGTTTGTCCATTGGTCTGAGGATGAAATGCAGATGAGAAACATAATTGAACAACAAGTTTAGAACAAAATGTCCTCCAAAATCTGGAAACAAACTGGACTCCTCTGTCAGACACAATGTTCTCCGGAATGCCATGTAACCGAACCACGTGCTGAAGGAACAAAGGCACCAACTCGGAGGAGGAAGGCAACTTAGGTAATGGCACAAGATGTATCATCTTGGAAAAGCTATCACAGATTACCCAGATAACGGTCATTCTCTGAGAGACAGGGAGGTCAGAAATAAAATCCATAGAGATATGGGTCCTTGGCCTCTTGGGCACAGGTAATGGCATCAACAAACCACTAGAGCGAGAGCAAGGCTTGGAACGAGAGCAAGTCCCACAGGACTGCACAAAGTCCCTGACATCACGAGACAAAGTAGGCCACCAAAAGGACCGACTCACCAAGTCTCTGGTACCAAAAATCCCGGGATGACCAGCCAACGCGGAACAATGAATCTCAGACATCACACTCTGTTATGAATGTGCTAGAGATGGTTTCTGAGCAGAGGCTCCCTCTGGTGGTGGTTACAGACAGTACTGAACCTTTCAGCGAGGAGTGGCAATCTGGGTTCACTGACTGGTCTGATATAAGGGAGTTTCCCTCCCATGATGGTTGCCGGTGATCAATTGTTCTTGTCTCAGTTGTGGTTCCTGGTTCATTTGGAAGTTTGCTGGAGTCTTGCCTGCATCTCCTGCTTTCAGATAAGATATTTTTTGCTTTTATTTTTGTGCTTGCTTTTTGCATTGTTTTCTGCACTTTTGTGGAGGTCAGCCAGGTCCCCTCCTGGGGCCTGAGCTCCTCACAGTTTATCTGCAGCCACTGTTATTTGCTCATTTGCTTTTTCCTGTTTTTTCAGTGCGGCTTGGTTTTTGTTCACACTGAGATCTGATTTAGCGGGTGGCGAGATCGTGTGATCTCAGTATTTTTGTAATCAGAATTGTTGGATTTTTGTAGGGTTTTCTGGGTTGCAGGAAGTAATCTGCAGTGTGATGCAGCAGCAAAAAAGGCAAATGCAATTCTAGGATGTATCAACAGAAGCATACAGTCTAGATCACGTGAGGTCATTATTGCCCTCTACTCCTCTTTGGTCAGACCTCATCTGGAATACTGTGTCCAGTTTTGGGCACCACATTTTAAAAAAGACATCAACAAACTGGAGCAAGTTCAGAGAAGAGCCACCAGAATGGTGACCGGTCTGCAAACCATGTCCTATGAGGAACGGTTACAGGATTTGGGAATGTTTAGCTTGCAAAAAAGAAGACTGAGAGGAGACTTAATAGCTGTCTACAAATATCTCAAGGGCTGTCACATTGTAGAAGGATCATCTTTATTCTCATTTGCACAAGGAAAGACTAGAAGCAATGGGATGAAACTGAATGGGAGGAGACACAGATTAGATATTAGAAAAAACTTTTTGACAGTTAGGGTGATCAATGAGTGGAACAGGCTGCCACAAGAGGTGGTGAGTTCTCCTTCAATGGAAGTTTTCAAACAGAGGCTGGATAGACATCTGTCTGGGATGATTTAGAGAATCCTGCTTTGAGCAGGGGGTTGGACCAGAAGGCCCAGGAGGTCCCTTCCAACTCTACCATTCTATGATTCTATGAATCTCTCCTGTCTTATCCTATTTAGTCAGCTTGTGGCCCCAGCGTTTGCTCAGTCTATTTTCTGCCTATGTTTGTATTTTCATCTTGTCTAACCGCCATTACATGTTTGGGGGCTTCCTACTTTCTTGGGATCTGCTCCGGGGCAGATAGCTTTCATCTTTCTGCCTTTAGGTGTAGTTATCTCTCAGGCTGTGACGAGGCATCTAGGATCAACGTAGGAACGCTCCACGGCTACCTCTAGTTGTGTCGTTAGTTTAGGAATCTGCAACCCATCAGTTACCAACATCTCAGGTGTTCGGCTGCCCGGCTGTTGTTCCTGTCCTCCTCAGCTACCTAACATAACAGAAGGGCCTGGGAGGCAGAGACAGCACATAGGAAGGGCCTGGGAGGCAGAGACAGCACATAGGAAGGGCCTGGGTGGCAGAGACAGCACATAGGAAGGGCCTGGGAGGCAGAGACAGCACATAGGAAGGGCCTGGGGGAGGCAGAGACAGCACATGGGAAGGGACTGGGAGGCAGAGACAGCACATAGGAAGGGACTGGGAGGCAGAGACAGCACATAGGAAGGGCAGGGGAGGCAGAGACAGCACATAGGAAGGGCCTGGGAGGCAGAGACAGCACATAGGAAGGGCCTGGGGGAGGCAGAGACAGCACATGGGAAGGGCCTGGGAGGCAGAGACAGCACATAGGAAGGGCCTGGGGAGCAGAGACAGCACATGGGAAGGGACTGGGAGGCAGAGGCAGCACATAGGAAAGGCGGATGGGAGGCAGAGACAGCACATAGGAAGGCGGATGGGAGCAGAGACAGCACATAGGAAGAGCCTGGGAAGCAGAGACAGCACATAGGAAGGGCCTGGGGAGGCAGGGACAGCACATAGGAAGGGCCTGGGGGAGGCAGGGACAGCACATAGGAAGGGCCTGGGGAGGCAGAGACAGCACATAGGAAGGGCCTGGGAGGCAGAGACAGCACATAGGAAGGGCCTGGGAGGCAGAGACAGCACATGGGAAGGGCCTGGGAGGCAGAGACAGCACATGGGAAGGGCCTGGGAGGCAGAGACAGCACATAAGAAGGGCTGAGAGGCAGAGACGCACATGGAAAGGGCCTGGGAGGCAGTGACAGCACATAGGAAGGGCCTGGGAGGCAGAGACAGCACATAGGAAGGGCCTGGGGGAGGCAGAGACAGCACATGGGAAGGGCCTGGGAGGCAGAGACAGCACATAGGAAGGGACTGGGAGGCAGAGACAGCACATAGGAAGGGACTGGGAGGCAGAGATAGCACATAGGAAGGGCAGGGAAGGGCCTGGGAGGCAGGACAGCACATAGGAAGGGCCTGGGAGGTAGAGACAGCACATAGGAAGGGACTGGGAGGCAGAGACAGCACATAGGAAGGGACTGGGAGGCAGAGATAGCACATAGGAAGGGCAGGGAAGGGCCTGGGAGGCAGGGACAGCACATAGGAAGGGCCTGGGAGGTAGAGACAGCACATAGGAAGGGAGGCAGAGACAGCACATAGGAAGGGCCTGGGAGGCAGAGACAGCACATAGGAAGGGCCTGGGAGGCAGGGACAGCACATAGGAAGGGCCTGGGAGGTAGAGACCAGCACATATGAAGGGCCTGGGAGGCAGAGACAGCACATAGGAAGGGCCTGGGAGGCAGAGACAGCACATAGGAAGGGCCCTGGGGAGGCAGAGACAGCACATAGGAAGGGCCTGGGGGAGGCAGAGACAGCACATAGGAAGGGCCTGGGGAGGCAGAGACAGCACATAGGAAGGGCCTGGGAGGTAGAGACAGCACATAGGAAGGGCGGATGGGAGGCAGGAGACAGCACATAGGAAGCAGAGACAGCACATAGGAAGGGCCTGGGAGGCAGGGACAGCACATAGGAAGGGCCTGGGAGGTAGAGACAGCACATAGGAAGGGCGGATGGGAGGCAGAGACAGCACATAGGAAGGGCCTGGGAGGCAGAGACAGCACATAAGAAGGGCCTGGGAGGTAGAGACAGCACATAGGAAGGGACTGGAGGCAAGAAGCACATAGGAAGGGCATGGGAGCAGAGACAGCACATAGAAAGGCCTGGGGGAGGCAGAACAGCATAGAAAGGATGGGAGGCAGAAGACAGCACATAGGAGGGACTGGAGGAGACAGCCATGGAAGGGATGGGGGAGAGCAGCCTTATGGAAGGGCCATGGCAGGAGGCAAGACACACATTATGATTAGGGACTGGGGCGTCAGCACATAGGAGGGGCCGAGGCAGAGCAAGCACTATGGAAGCACTGTGGCTGAGACAGCACATAGGACAGGGCTTGGGAGGCATGATACAGCCTAGGAATGGCCTGGGGCAAGACAGCATCATGTTAGGAAGGACTGCGGCTGGACAGCACATTAGGAAGGGACTGGTAGTCAGATGTATCGCATAGTAGGAAGGCTGGAGCAGAGCAGCACATAGGAAGGGCCTGGGCGGAGGTCAGTAGACAGCACATAAGAAGGGCCTGGGAGGCAGAGACAGCACATAGGAAGGGCCTGGAGGCAGAGACAGCACATAGGAAGGCTGGGAGGCAGAGACAGCACATAGGAAGGGCCTGGGAGGCAGAGACAGCACATAGGAAGGGCCTGGGGAGGCAGAGACAGCACATAGGAAGGGCTGGGAGGCAGAGACAGCACATAGGAAGGGCCTGGGAGGCAGAGACAGCACATAGGAACAGGGCCTGGAGGCAGAGGAGAGCAGCACATAGGAAGGGCCTGGGAGGCAGAGACAGCACATAGGAAGGGCCTGGGAGGTAGAGACAGCACATAGGAAGGGGCTGGGAGGCAGAGACAGCACATAGGAAGGGCCTGGGAGGCAGAGACAGACATAGGAAGGGCTGGGAGGCAGAGATAGCACATAGGAAGGGACTGGGAGGCAGAGACAGCACATAGGAAGGGCCTGGGAGGCAGAGACAGCAACATGGAAGGGCCTGGGAGGCAGAGACAGCACATAGGAAAGGGCCTGGGAGGCAGAGACAGCACATGGGAAGGGCCTGGGAGGCAGAGACAGCACATAGGAAGGGCCTGGGAGGCAGAGACAGCACATAGGAAGGACCTGGGGGAGCAGAGACAGCACATGGGAAGGGACTGGGAGGCAGAGACAGCACATAGGAAGGGACTGGGAGGCAGAGACAGCACATAGGAAGGGCAGGGGAGGCAGAGACAGCACATAGGAAGGGCCTGGGAGGCAGAGACAGCACATAGGAAGGGCCTGGGGGAGGCAGAGACAGCACATGGGAAGGCCTGGGAGGCAGAGACAGCACATAGGAAGGGCCTGGGGAGGCAGAGACAGCACATGGGAAGGGACTGGGAGGCAGAGGCAGCACATAGGAAAGGCGGATGGGAGGCAGAGACAGCACATAGGAAGGGCGGATGGGAGGCAGAGACAGCACATAGGAAGAGCCTGGGAAGCAGAGACAGCACATAGGAAGGGCCTGGGGAGGCAGGGACAGCACATAGGAAGGGCCTGGGGGAGGCAGGGACAGCACATAGGAAGGGCCTGGGGAGGCAGAGACAGCACATAGGAAGGGCCTGGGAGGCAGAGACAGCACATAGGAAGGGCCTGGGAGGCAGAGACAGCACATGGGAAGGGCCTGGGAGGCAGAGACAGCACATGGGAAGGGCCTGGGAGGCAGAGACAGCACATAAGAAGGGCCTGAGAGGCAGAGACAGCACATGGAAAGGGCCTGGGAGGCAGTGACAGCACATAGGAAGGGCCTGGGGAGGCAGAGACAGCACATAGGAAGGGCCTGGGGAGGCAGAGACAGCACATGGGAAGGGCCTGGGAGGCAGAGACAGCACATAGGAAGGGACTGGGAGGCAGAGACAGCACATAGGAAGGGACTGGGAGGCAGAGATAGCACATAGGAAGGGCAGGGAAGGGCCTGGGAGGCAGGGACAGCACATAGGAAGGGCCTGGGAGGTAGAGACAGCACATAGGAAGGGACTGGGAGGCAGAGACAGCACATAGGAAGGGACTGGGAGGCAGAGATAGCACATAGGAAGGGCAGGGAAGGGCCTGGGAGGCAGGGATAGCACATAGGAAGGGCCTGGGAGGTAGAGACAGCACATAGGAAGGGAGGCAGAGACAGCACATAGGAAGGGCCTGGGAGGCAGAGACAGCACATAGGAAGGGCCTGGAGGCAGGGACAGCACATAGGAAGGGCCTGGGAGGTAGAGACAGCACATATGAAGGGCCTGGGAGGCAGAGACAGCACATAGGAAGGGCCTGGGAGGCAGAGACAGCACATAGGAAGGGCCTGGGGAGGCAGAGACAGCACATAGGAAGGGCCTGGGGGAGGCAGAGACAGCACATAGGAAGGGCCTGGGGAGGCAGAGACAGCACATAGGAAGGGCCTGGGAGGTAGAGACAGCACATAGGAAGGGCGGATGGGAGGCAGAGACAGCACATAGGAAGCAGAGACAGCACATAGGAAGGGCCTGGGAGGCAGGGACAGCACATAGGAAGGGCCTGGGAGGTAGAGACAGCACATAGGAAGGGCGGATGGGAGGCAGAGAGACAGCACATAGGAAGGGCCTGGGAGGCAGAGACAGCACATAAGAAGGGCCTGGGAGGTAGAGACAGCACATAGGAAGGGACTGGGAGGCAGAGACAGCACATAGGAAGGGCGGATGGGAGGCAGAGACAGCACATAGGAAGGGCCTGGGGGAGGCAGAGACAGCACATAGAAATGGACTGGGGGAGGCAGAGACAGCACATAGGAAGGGACTGGGAGGCAGAGACAGCACATAGGAAGGGACTGGGAGGCAGAGGCAGCACATAGGAAGGGCCTGGGGGAGGCAGAGACAGCACATAAGAAGGGCCTGGGGGAGGCAGATACAGCACATAGGAAGGGACTGGGAGGCAGAGACAGCATATAGGAAGGGACTGGGAGGCAGAGACAGCACATAGGAAGGGCCTGGGGGAGGCAGAGACAGCACATAGGAAGGGCCTGGGAGGCAGAGACAGCACATAGGAAGGGACTGGGAGGCTGAGACAGCACATAGGAAGGGACTGGGAGCAGAGACAGCATATAGGAAGGGACTGGGAGGCAGAGACAGCACATAGGAAGGGCCTGGGGGAGGCAGAGACAGCACATAAGAAGGGCCTGGGAGGCAGAGACAGCACATAGGAAGGGGCCTAGGAGGCAGAGACAGCACATAGGAAGAGACTGGGAGGCAGAGACAGCACATAGGAAGGGCCTAGGGGAGGCAGAGACAGCACATAGGAAGGGCCTGGGGGAGGCAGAGACAGCACATAGGAAGGGACTGGGGGCAGAGACAGCACATAGGAAGGGCCTGGGGGAGGCAGAGACAGCACATAGGAAGGGCTTGGGAGGCAGAGACAGCACATAGGAAGGGCCTGGGAGGCAGAGACAGCACATAGGAAGGGCCTGGGAGGCAGAGACAGCACATAGGAAGGGCGGATGGGAGGCAGAGACAGCACATAGGAAGGGCCTGGGAGGCAGAGACAGCACATAGGAAGGGACTGGGAGGCAGAGACAGCACATAGGAAGGGCGGATGGGAGGCAGAGACAGCACATAGGAAGGGCCTGGGGGAGGCAGAGACAGCACATAGGAAGGGACTGGGAGGCAGAGGCAGCACATAGGAAGGGCCTGGGGGAGGCAGAGACAGCACATAGGAAGGGACTGGGAGGCAGAGGCAGCACATAGGAAGGGCCTGGGGGAGGCAGAGACAGCACATAAGAAGGGCTGGGGGAGGCAGACACAGCACATAGGAAGGGACTGGGAGGCAGAGACAGCATATAGGAGGGACTGGGAGGCAGAGACAGCACATAGGAAGGGCCTGGGGGAGGCAGAGACAGCACATAAGAAGGGCCTGGGGGAGGCAGAGACAGCACATAGGAAGGGACTGGGAGGCAGAGGCAGCACATAGGAAGGGCCTGGGGAGGCAGAGACAGCACATAGGAAGGGCCTGGGGAGGCAGAGACAGCACATAGAAGGCGGGAGCAGAGACAGCACATAGGAAGGGACTGGGAGGCAGAGGCAGCACATAGGAAGGGCCTGGGGGAGGCAGAAAACAGCACATAAGAAGGGCCTGGGGGAGGCAGAGACAGCGCATAGGAAGGAACTGGGAGGCAGAGACAGCATATAGGAAGGGACTGGGAGGCAGAGACAGCACATAGGAAGGGCCTGGGGGAGGCAGAGACAGCACATAAGAAGGGCCTGGGGGTGGCAGAGACAGCACATAGGAAGGGACTGGGAGGCAGAGACAGCATATAGGAAGGGACTGGGAGGCAGAGACAGCACATAGGAAGGGCCTAGGGGAGGCAGAGACAGCACATAGGAAGGGCCTGGGGAGGCAGAGACAGCACATAGGAAGGGCCTGGGGAGGCAGAGACAGCACATAGGAAGGGCCTGGGGAGGCAGAGACAGCACATAGGAAGGGTCTGGGGGAGGCAGAGACAGCACATAGGAAGGGCCTGGGGAGGCAGAGATAGCACATAGGAAGGGCCTGGGGAGGCAGAGACAGCACATAGGAAGGGCCTAGGGGAGGCAGAGACAGCACATAGGAAGGGCCTGGGGAGGCAGAGACAGCACATAGGAAGGGCCTGGGGAGGCAGAGACAGCACATAGGAAGGGCCTGGGGAGGCAGAGACAGCACATAGGAAGGGTCTGGGGGAGGCAGAGACAGCACATAGGAAGGGTCTGGGGGAGGCAGAGACAGCACATAGGAAAGGCCTGGGGAGGCAGAGATAGCACATAGGAAGGGCCTGGGGAGGCAGAGACAGCACATAGGAAGGGCCTGGGGAGGCAGAGACAGCACATAGGAAGGGCCTGGGGAGGCAGAGACAGCACATAGGAAGGGTCTGGGGGAGGCAGAGACAGCACATAGGAAAGGCCTGGGGAGGCAGAGACAGCACATAGGAAGGGTCTGGGGGAGGCAGAGACAGCACATAGGAAAGGCCTGGGGAGGCAGAGATAGCACATAGGAAGGGCCTGGGGAGGCAGAGACAGCACATAGGAAGGGCCTGGGGAGGCAGAGACAGCACATAGGAAGGGCCTGGGGAGGCAGAGACAGCACATAGGAAGGGTCTGGGGGAGGCAGAGACAGCACATAGGAAGGGTCTGGGGGAGGCAGAGACAGCACATAGGAACATTCAGTTTAATAATCTTACAATGTCTGAACAAGGTGAAAATACCTGAACGCCATGAATTGAGGTTGTCACAAATTTTTGGACGTAGGGGGTGAAGTTCATGTCTGAGACACAAGAGAGGCTCATCGGAATCAGAGTCCAAATATTTTATGTCTCAGTGGAGGTTATACCCTCTCATAGCATCACTTACGGTCTGTGAACAGTCTCCACTTCAGATCTAGGTCATTGCAACGTTCCCCAACCGCATCAGCTCTAACAGGAGATTGAGAGGGGAACGTGAGGTTTGGATGCGAAAAACAATCCGTTGTCTGAGTAAGCTGCTATTTTTTGGCTGATTGGAGGTGTCATAGAAAACATTAAAGTTCCCCTAAGACGTCTCCGGGAAGGGGGCATTCACCGTGCGTCGCTTGTTACCGGCATAGTCACTGTCCTGATCCCTGTTTGGCAGCTCAGCAGCGATCATGTAGCGACACACCAGCGATCCTGACAAGTGCATATCGTTGTCGGGATCGCTGGTGAGTCGCTGTGTGTAACGGGACCCTAAGAAGTGAAATACAGGTTACAGGAAAGATCTTTTCTGAGGTCTAGATACCAAAAGGCTGTGTGTAAGGAGTTAGGAGATATAACCCAACTTTTGTTATCACCCTCAGTTTCGGTTAGGAACTTGCAGCTCTCTGGCGCCCCCCTTGCCCTCAGGCCATTCAGGGAACTACACCTAGGATTAGTAGTCGCCGGAAATTCTGCCTTGTCGCGTATTGGTTATTGGGCACTCTGCAGTGAGGGTGGTGTGTATATCCCCAGTCCCAGGAAAGAAAAATACACATAAACCTACAATCCGTCACTGACAGGGTTCCCCAATAACACCAGGACGCGACGCTGCCATCAGTTCCTCGTTTGATACTAAAACCTATATCAAGCCAGGAACCAACCCAAAAAGTAGCGTGTTTTGGCATGGAGTGCGTGTTGATTCAATCATAGGTCAAAAGACCGAAACTAATAAATTTATAAGTTTACTCCAGAAAATATAAGCAGTGTTTACAAAAATACAAAAGATATTACAAAAGGAGACAAAATACAGTATGTACAGACAGTTACAAATAAAAGGGGTTAAAATAAGAGACTTACTACATCTCACTCACTGGTATGACGAGTCGATGAGGGGAGGAGGGCCTTTCCAAGGAAAAATGGTTAATCTTAGCTGGCCATCCTGACGTCTGACCATTCCCTAAATGAGTGTCTCAGCTTTATGCTTTTCCCTTGCTGACCTTACTTGGTGGGCTGTGCTGGAGGACGCACACCCCTTTTGACGAGTTATTAAAACTGACTTTCCATATCTTTGTCTGGGGTCCTCCCAGATTGACGCTAGGGGCATTACATGTTCCCCTGCATCATGGCCATTCTTTTGAGACCAAATATGACATGTCTCTGTGTTACTGGGAGGCAAAACGTTGCCGGGCATAGCTCTAATTATACTGATTCAGGAAATGTATTTTTTAATTCGAGGTGCAATAGACAAAGAAACCTTTTGGAGGGAAATACCGAATTTAACTGGCCAGGGTAATAAAGTGACCAGCTGCTGAAGGGAGGGGGAGAGTGGATTGTGTTACATCGCACAAACCCAGTGGGGGTGGGGCAGCAGGAGCTCAGTATGGGTACCCAAGACATTAGGAAATAACTCATATTTTCCTGACAACGTGTGTTTACACATAGAGAAGTGGCGAAGTCTCCTTTGCCCCCAGTAAAGAACTCCTGAGTTGAAAGGAAACTTTATATCTACAACTATACATTTGGTCATTGGTTGAAAGTTATGAATATTGGAGTTTGTATAGATATGATATTGATGGGACATACAGTTATATGAAAAAGTTTGGGCACCCCTATTAATCTTAAGCTTAATGTTTTATAAAAATTGGTGTTTTTGCAGCAGCTATTTCAGTTTGATATATCTAATAACTATTGGACACAGTAATGTTTCTGCCTTGAAATGAGGTTTATTGTACTAGCAGAACATGTGCAATCTGCATTCAAACAAAATTTGACAGGTGCATAAGTATGGGCACCCTTATCATTTTCTTGTTTTAAATACTCCTACCTACTTTTTACTGACTTACTAAAGCCCTTTTTTGGTTTTGTAACCTCATTGAGCTTTGAACTTCATAGCTAGGTGTATGCAATCATGAGAAAAGCTACTTAAAGTGGCCACTTGCAAGTTGTTCTCCTGTTTGAATCTCCTCTGAAGAGTGGCATCATGGGCTCCTCAAAACAACTGTCAAATGATCTGAAAACAAAGATTATTCAACATAGTTGTTCAGGGGAAGGATACAAAAAGCTGTCTCAGAGATTTAACCTGTCAGTTTCCACTGTGAGGAACATAGTAAGGAAATGGAAGAACACAGGGACAGTTCTTGTTAAGGCCAGAAGTGGCAGGCCAAGAAAAACATAAGAAAGGCAGAGAAGAAGAATGTGAGATCAGTCAAGGACAATCCTCAGACCACCTCCAGAGAGCGGCAGCATCAACTTGCTGCAGATGGTGTCACTGTGCATCGGTCAACTATACAACTCACTTTACACTAGGAGAAGCTGTATGGGAGAGTGATGCGAAAGAAGCCGTTTCTGCAAGCACGCCACAAGCAGAGTCGGCTGAGGGATGCAAAAGCACATTTGGAGAAGCCATTTTCTTTTTGGAAGAAGGTCCTGTGGACTGATGAAACCAAGATTGAGTTGTTTGGTCATACAAAAAGGCGTTATGCATGGCGTCAAAAGACACAGCATTCCAAGAAAAACACTTGCTACCCACAGTAAAATTTGGTGGAGGTTCCATCATGCTTTGGGGCTGTGGGGCCAATGCCGGCACCGGGAATCTTGTTAAAGTTGAGGGACGCATGGATTCCACTCAGTATCAGCAGATTCTTGACAATAATGTTCAAGAATCAGTGACAAAGTTGAAGTTACGCAGGGGATGGATCTTTCAGCAAGACAATGATCCAAAACACCGCTCCAAATCTACTCAGGCATTCATGGAGAGGAACAATGACAATATTCTGGAATGGCCATCCCAGTCCCCAGACCTGAATATCATTGAACATCTGTGGGATCATGTGAAGAGGGCTGTCCATGCTCGGCGACCATCAAACTTAACTGAACTGGAATTGTTTTGTAAAGAGGAATGGTCAAAAATACCTTCATCCAGGATCCAGGAACTCATTAAAAGCTACAGGAAGCGACTAGAGGAGGATCTACTAAATATTAATGTCACTTTTCTGGTGAGGTGCCCATACTTATGCATCTGTCAAATTTTGTTTGGATGCAGATTGCACATTTTCTGTTAGTACAATAAACCTCATTTCAAGGCAGAAACATTACTGTGTCCAATAGTTATTAGATATATCAAACTGAAACAGCTGCTGCAAAAACAACAATTAAGATTAACAGGGGTGCCCAAACTTTTTCATATAACTGTACATCTTTAACTTCAAGATTAATAGGGGAAGAATATGCATATTTTTTCATAACTGTAACACCTGCCAGTAAGCCCCAAACGAATAGTGGCCAGATAACTGACTACAGCCATGCCATGTTTGCTATCTATGAAAAGGTAAAATCTCAATAATAAATGCTTGTGATTGTCAGGAGAGAAGATATTGTGAATGTTGGGAATATCATAATTTCCTGAAACTGAAGCCACATCCCAGGACCAGCCCTGTTGTGAGTCATCAAGGGAAGCCGTGTGGCTGTAAATGCAAACGTCTAATATTTCTGACTCAGTTATTTGATTTCGTTCTTTGGGTAGAAATCTGATGTAGTTTTATGTCGGATGCAGAAATATGGAGAATTCTAAAAGGTTCACAAACTTTCAAACAGCACTGTATGTTTTTTGTACAGTCATCCCAATTGTCCATAGGTGGCCAGTGGTTTGTAGTGCCTGATATAATTACATGATCATATCGGACCTGGTGTCACTCCACATTCCTGAGCTTCATTCATGGCTGTGACGCTGAGATCCAGGGAATGTGATGACGATGTGGTCAGGAGTCAGGAATCCTCAGCGAGAAGTCACCAGACGTCTGACCAGGGATTTTCAGGCCTTGGAGGCCTCCTGGCTTTAGCCTGTTTGTTTTTCCTGGGTCCTGGGGTGGTTACTAACTTTGCACAGAGCACAAGGGCTTCATTCAGTGGCTCCAGAGAAAGAGACGGATTTATTAGTGGATTCATAAAGGTGGATTGTGACTGCAGAGCCGACTCTGGAAGACCATGAAGGTTGTGCTCTATAGAGCTGGGGAGGCCATGACTGTATAGGGCTGTGTGTACTGCAGTGGATTGTAACATTCCTCCAGAAGACCCCTGGTGAACGCCATCCTCCTGAAGTGGTGGACTGATGTGTGCAAGTCTGGTGTAGCTGAAGGTCTCCACCATTAGTGTCCTGCCATAGTGATCACTGGAGATCTAGGTCCTCACCCCCCTGCCACCTCAGACCCCTGGTAAAGGCCTGCCACCATCCTCCCCAGCCCTGCTGTGCCCCCAGACGAAGTAGTGAACACCCCCACCCGACTGATCTGTGTAAGTCTGGTGTAGCCGAGGGTCTCCACCATTAGAGTGTCCTGCTATAGTGATCACTGGAGATCAAGGTCCTCACCCCCTGCCACCCAGACCCCTGGTGAAGGCCCTGCCACCATCCTCCCCAGCCCTGCTGTGCACCCAGCCTAAGTGGTGAACACCCCCACCCGACTGATGTGTGTAAGTCTGGTATAACCAGGCGTCTCTACCATTAGTATCCTGCCATAGTGATCACTGGAGATCTAGGTCCTCACCCCCCTGCCACCTCAGACCCCTGGTAAAGGCCTGCCACCATCCTCCCCAGCCCTGCTGTGCCCCAGACGAAGTAGTGAACACCCCCACCCGACTGATCCGTGTAAGTCTGGTGTAGCCGAGGGTCTCCACCATTAGAGTGTCCTGCTATAGTGATCACTGGAGATCAAGGTCCTCACCCCCTGCCACCCAGACCCCTGGTGAAGGCCCTGCCACCATCCTCCCCAGCCCTGCTGTGCACCCAGCCTAAGTGGTGAACACCCCCACCCGACTGATGTGTGTAAGTCTGGTATAACCAGGCGTCTCTACCATTAGTATCCTGCCATAGTGATCACTGGAGATCTAGGTCCTCACCCCCCTGCCACCTCAGACCCCTGGTAAAGGCCTGCCACCATCCTCCCCAGCCCTGCTGTGCACCCAGCCTAAGTAGTGAACACCCCACCCGACTAATGTGTGTAAGTCTGGTATAACCAGGCGTCTCTACCATTAGTATCCTGCCATAGTGACCACTGGAGATCTAGGTCCTCATCCACAGCCACCCGAGACCCCTGGTAAAGGCCATGCCACCATCCTCCTGAAGTGAGGGACTGATGTGTGCAAGTCTGGTGTAGCCGAGGGTCTCCACCATTAGTGTCCTGCCATAGTGATCACTGGAGATCTAGGTCCTCACCCCCTGCCACCCAAGACCCCTGGTGAAGATCCTGCCACCATCCTCCCCAGCCCTGCTGTGCCCCCAGACGAAGTAGTGAACACCCCCACCCGATTGATCTGTGTAAGTCTGGTGTAGCCGAGGGTCTCCACCATTAGAGTGTCCTGCTATAGTGATCACTGGAGATCAAGGCCCTCACCCCCTGCCACCCAGACCCTGGTGAAGGCCCTGCCACCATCCTCCCCAGCCCTGCTGTGCACCCAGCCTAAGTGGTGAACACCCCCACCCGACTGATGTGTGTAAGTCTGGTATAACCAGGCGTCTCTACCATTAGTATCCTGCCATAGTGACCACTGGAGATCTAGGTCCTCAACCCCTGCCACCCCAGACCCCTGGTGAAGGCCCTGCCACCATCCTCCCCAGCCCTGCTGTGCACCCAGCCTAAGTGGTGAACACCCCCACCCGACTAATGTGTGTAAGTCTGGTATAACCAGGCGTCTCTACCATTAGTATCCTGCCATAGTGACCACTGGAGATCTAGGTCCTCATCCCCAGCCACCCGAGACCCCTGGTAAAGGCCATGCCACCATCCTCCTGAAGTGGGGGACTTGTTATGTTACGGTAGCTGAGGAGTGCAGGTAAAAAAGGAAATACACCAGAGCAGTTGGAATCTATGAGATTGCAGTACCCTGACTAACCACCACAACTAGAGGCAGCCGTGGAGCGTTCCTACGATGGTCCTAGACGCCTCGTCACAGCCTGAGAAACTAACTACACCTAAAGATAGAAATAGGAAAGCTATCTGCCCCGGAGCAGAACCCCAAAGATAATAGAAAGCCCCCAAACATGTAATGGCGGTTAGACAAGAGGAAATACTGACACAGAAAGAAAATAGTATGAGCAAACGCTGGGGCCCAAACTATCTAAATAGAAAAGGACAGGAAGGGTACTTACTGCAATCCCAGAAAAACCCTGAAAAACACCAACATACTAATTTCAAAATCACCTGAGATCACACGACCTCTACCACCTAAATTAGTTCTCTGGTGTAACAAAAACAGCAGCCACTGAAAAAACTGCAAAAAGCAAAAGTACAAAACACAGTGGCTGGACTAAACTGAGAGGGCAAAAGCCCCCGGAGGGGACCCAGAAGGCCCCCACAGAAGTGCAGGACAAAATGCAAAAATATAGCAAAAACACAAAATAAGAAATTGTCTTATCTGATAGCAGGAGATGCAGACACGACACAGCAGGCTACAAGGGAAACTGGAAAGAAGGATTCAGACCAGAACAATTGATCACCGGCAACCCTGATGGGAAAATGATTCCCTTAAATAAGACCAATCAGTAACACCTGATTCCCAATCCTCACTAGTACCGCTTGTAACCACCAGAGGGAGCCTCTGCTCAGAACTCATCTCAAACCCATTCACAACAGGGACTGATGTGTGCAAGTCTGGTGTAGCCGAGGGTCTCCACCATTAGTGTCCTGCCATAGTGATCACTGGAGATCTAGGTCCTCACCCCCTGCCACCCCAGACCCCTGGTGAAGGCCCTGCCACCATCCTCCCCAGCTCCGCTGTCCACCCAGCCTGAGTGGTGAACACCCCCAGCCGACTGATCTGTGTAAGTCTGGTGTAGCCGAGGGTCTCCACCATTAGAGTGTCCTGCTATAGTGATCACTGGAGATCAAGGTCCTCACCCCCTGCCACCCAGACCCCTGGTGAAGGCCCTGCCACCATCCTCCCCAGCCCTGCTGTGCACCCAGCCTAAGTGGTGAACACCCCCACCCGACTGATGTGTGTAAGTCTGGTATAACCAGGCGTCTCTACCATTAGTATCCTGCCATAGTGACCACTGGAGATCTAGGTCCTCATCCCCTGCCACCCCAGACCCCTGGTGAAGGCCCTGCCACCATCCTCCCCAGCCCTGCTCTGCACCCAGCCTAAGTGGTGAACACCCCCACCCGACTAATGTGTGTAAGTCTGGTATAACCAGGCGTCTCTACCATTAGTATCCTGCCATAGTGACCACTGGAGATCTAGGTCCTCATCCCCAGCCACCCGAGAACCCTGGTAAAGGCCATGCCACCATCCTCCTGAAGTGGGGGACTGATGTGTGCAAGTCTGGTGTAGCCGAGGGTCTCCACCATTAGTGTCCTGCCATAGTGATCACTGGAGATCTAGGTCCTCACCCCCTGCCACCCAAGACCCCTGGTGAAAATCCTGCCACCATCCTCCCCAGCCCTGCTGTGCCCCCAGACGAAGTAGTGAACACCCCCACCCGACTGATGTGTGTAAGTCTGGTGTAACCAGGCGTCTCTACCATTAGTATCCTGCCATAGTGACCACTGAAGATCTAGGTCC
This sequence comes from Oophaga sylvatica, assembly GCA_033576555.1. NCBI lineage: Eukaryota > Metazoa > Chordata > Amphibia > Anura > Dendrobatidae > Oophaga > Oophaga sylvatica. Next base: position 82,212 of record JARQOD010000820.1, on the reverse strand, counting down.
TCATCCCCTGCCACTCGAGACCCCTGGTAAAGGCCCTGCCACCATCCTCCCCAGCCCTGCTGTGCACCCAGCCGACTGATGTGTGTAAGTCTGGTGTAGCCGAGGGTCTCCACCATTAGTGTCCTGCCATAGTGATCACTGGAGATCTAGGTCCTCACCCCCTGCCACCCAAGACCCCTGGTGAAGGCCCTGCCACCATCCTCCCCAGTCCGCTGTCCACCCAGCCTGAGTGGTGAACACCCCCAGCCGACTGATCTGTGTAAGTCTGGTGTAGCCGAGGGTCTCCACCATTAGAGTGTCCTGCTATAGTGATCACTGGAGATCAAGGTCCTCACCCCCTGCCACCCAAGACCCCTGGTGAAAATCCTGCCACCATCCTCCCCAGCCCTGCTGTGCCCCCAGACGAAGTAGTGAACACCCCCACCCGACTGATGTGTGTAAGTCTGGTGTAACCAGGCGTCTCTACCATTAGTATCCTGCCATAGTGACCACTGAAGATCTAGGTCCTCATCCCCTGCCACGCGAGACCCCTGGTGAAGGCCCTGCCACCATCCTCCCCAGCTCCGCTGTGCCCCCAGCCGAAGTGGTGAGCGCCCCACCCGGCTGATGTGTGTAAGTCTGGTGTAGCCAGGTGTCTCCACCATTAGTATCCTGCCATAGTGACCACTGGAGATCTAGGTCCTCATCCCCAGCCACCCGAGACTCCTGGTGAATGCCCTGCCACCATCCTCCCCAGCCCTGCTGTGCATCCAGCCAACTGATGACACCCCCACCCGACTGATGTGCGTAAGTCTGGTGTAGCCGAGGGTCTCCACCATTAGTGTCTTGCCATAGTGATCACTGGAGGTCTAGTCCTCATCCCCTGCCACTCGAGACCCCTGGTGAAGGCCCTGCCACCATCCTCCCCAGCCCTGCTGTGCACCCAGCCGACTGATGTGTGTAAGTCTGGTGTAGCCGAGGGTCTCCACCATTAGTGTCCTGCCATAGTGACCACTGAAGATCTAGGTCCTCATCCCCTGCCACTCGAGACCCCAGGTGAAGGCCCTGCCACCATCCTCCCCAGCTCCGCTGTGCCCCCAGCCGAAGTGGTGAGCGCCCCCACCCGGCTGATGTGTGTAAGTCTGGTGTAGCCAGGTGTCTCCACCATTAGTATCCTGCCATAGTGACCACTGGAGATCTAGGTCCTCATCCCCTGCCACCCGAGACCCCTGGTGAAGGCCCTGCCACCATCCTCCCCAGCCCTGCTGTGCATCCAGCCAACTGATGACACCCCCACCCGACTGATGTGCGTAAGTCTGGTGTAGCCGAGGGTCTCCACCATTAGTGTCTTGCCATAGTGATCAATGGAGATCTAGGTCCTCACCCCCTGCCACCCGAGACCCCTGGTGAAGGCCCTGCCACCATCAGGGCCGAACTGGCCATCTGGCAATTCTGACAAATGCCAGAAGGGCCTGTCTGGTCGTGGGCCTCCTTGTCTGCTACGTTGTTACCAGAATCCGTGTTCTCAAGATACCCATACTGTTAAGAGTTGTGACTGAGCACAAAGTGGCTGACTCCGTCATTTACCCCAGCAGCCACGGTTACATTCGAAATCTTGGTCTTGTAGTAAATCATGCTTTCCTCCATCCAGGGTAATATTAGTAATATATCCCATCTGGTGCTTGGGGATGAGGACAGCATGGGCCTGTGTGATTTCAAATGCCATGGCCGAATTTCAGCCCCAATTTGTACCTGGCCACCATCCTTCCCAGCACTGCTGTGCAGCCAGCTGACTGATGACACCCCCACCCGACTGATGTGTGTAAGTCTGGTGTAGCCGGGGGTCTCCACCATTAGTGTCCTGCCATAGTGATCACTGGAGAGCTAGGTCCTCACCCCCTGCCACCCGAAACCCCTGGTGAAGGCCCTGCCACCATCCTCCCCAGCCCTGCTGTGCCCCCAGCCAAAGTGGTGAACGTCCCCACCCGACTGATGTGTGTAACTCTGGTGTAGCCAGGTGTCTCCACCATTAGTGTCCTGCCATAGTGACCACTGGAGAGCTAGGTCCTCATCCCCTGGCACCCGAGACCCCTGGTGATGGCCCTGCCACCATCCTCCCCAGCCCTGCTGTACCCCCACCCGACTGATGTGTGTAACTCTGGTGTAGCCGAGGGTCTCCACCATTAGTGTCCTGCCATAGTGATCACTGAAGAGCTAGGTCCTCATCCCCTGCCACCCAAGACCCCTGGTGAAGGCCCTGCCACCATCCTCCCCAGCCCTGCTGTGCCACCAGCCGACTGATGACACCCCCACCCGACTGATGTGTGTAACTCTGGTGTAGCCGAGGGTCTCCACCATTAGTGTCCTGCCATAGTGACCACTGGAGAGCTAAGTCCTCATCCCCTGCCACCCAAGACCCTTGGGTGAAGGCCTTGCCACCGTCCTCCCCAGCCCTGCTGTGCCCCCAGCCGACTGATGACACCCCCACCCGACTGATCTGTGTAACTCTGGTGTAGCCAAGGGTCTCCACCATTAGTGTCCTGCCATAGTGACCACTGGAGAGCTAGGTCCTCATCCCCTGCCACCCAAGACCCTTGGTGAAGGCCTTGCCACCGTCCTCCCCAGCCCTGCTGTGTCCCCAGCCGACTGATGACACCCCCACCCGACTGATCTGTGTAACTCTGGTGTAGCCGAGGGTCTCCACCATTAGTGTCCTGCCATAGTGACCACTGGAGATCTAGGTCCTCATCCCTTGCCACCCTAGACCCCTGGTGAAGGCCCTGCCACCATCCTCCCCAGCCCTGCTGTGCCACCAGCCGACTGATGACACCCCCACCCGACTGATGTGTGTAACTCTGGTGTAGCCGAGGGTCTCCACCATTAGTGTCCTGCCATAGTGACCACTGGAGATCTAGGTCCTCACCTCCCACCACCCGACGACACAAGACTGCGGCACTGACGGAGTGCAGGTGTCTATGACTGATGACCCTGGTGACTTAGTAGAAGAGAGATTGGTGGAGGTCCGACATTCGGAGGGGAGGGTGGCTATAAACAGCGAGCTGTGCATTTCTATATTCCACACCGTTCTGTACTCCATGCAGCAGTTCTGTACTCCTCGCCATTCTGTAAACCACTCAGTTCTGTATTCAGAGCCATTCTACACTCTGCACTGTTCTGTACTCCGCGCCATTGTGTACTCCACACAACAGTTCTGTACTCCGCAGCAGTTCTGTGCTCCGCGCCTTCTGTACTCCGCACCATTCTGCATTCCATGCTGTTCTGTACTCCGCACAGTTCTCTACCCTGTGCCTTTCTATACGCTGTGCCGCTCTGTACTCCATCGTTCTGTACTCTGCAGCAGTTCTGTACTTGATCGTTCTGTACTCTGCAGCAGTTCTGTACCCCGCAGCAGTTCTGTACTCCACGCCTTCTGTACTCCGTGCAGCAGTTCTGTGCTCACAACCTTCTGTACTTCATGCTGTTCTGTACTCCGCAGCAGTTCTGTACTTGATCGTTCTGTACTCTGCAGCAGTTCTGTACTCCACAGCAGTTCTGTACTCCACGCCTTCTGTACTCCGTGCAGCAGTTCTGTGCTCCACACCTTCTGTACTCCATGCTGTTCTGTACTCCGCAGCAGTTCTGTACTCCACGCAGCAGTTCTCTACCCTGTGCCTTTCTGTACTCTGTGCCGCTCTGTACTCCATCGTTCTGTACTCTGCAGCAGTTCTGTACTTGATCGTTCTGTACTCCGCAGCAGTTCTGTACTCCGCGCAGCAGTTCTCTACCCTGTGCCTTTCTGTACTCTGTGCCGCTCTGTACTCCATCGTTCTGTACTCTGCAGCAGTTCTGTACTTGATCGTTCTGTACTCCGCAGCAGTTCTGTACTCAGCAGCAGTTCTGTACTCAGCAGCAGTTCTGTACTCCACGCCTTCTGTACTCCGAGCCGTTCTGTACTCCGCGCAGCAGTTCTGTTCTCCACCCCTTCTGTACTCCATGCTGTTCTGCACTCCGCAGCAATTCTGTACTCCGCGCAGCAGTTTTCTACCCTGTGCCGTTCTGTACTCCATGCAGCCGTTCCTTAGTCCGCGCTGTTCTATACTCTATGCGGATCTGTACTCCATGCATTCTGTAATCTGCGTAGCAGTTCTGTACTCTGCACTGTTCTCTACTTCACGTGGTTGTGTACTCCGCGCAGCAGTTCTGTACTCCACTCCTTCAGTACTCCATGCTGTTCTGTACTCCGCACTGTTCTGTACTTCACGTGGTTGTGTACTCCGCACAGCAGTTCTGTACTCAGCGCTGTTCTGTACTTCACTCAGTCATGTACAGCACTTTGTTCTGTACTCCGCACAGCAATTCTGTAGTACACGCAATTATGTACTCCGCTCTGTTCTGTACTTTGTGCAGTTCTGTACTCCGCACGGTGGCTGTTCCCGAGTGCGACAGCTCCAATCACAATCACTTCAATAAAAGCTGAACTCCTGCTCCGTCCACTGCTGACATTGGCCACCGCTGGATCGTTGTGGTGTCGCTGTCACACTGAAATGGTTTTGATGACATCCTGAGGAGAGCAAATTAATGTCCCAGTGCAAAAACCCCTTTAATGTTTGTTTTTCTGGTGGTCTATAGTAAAGTAAATGATTAATGTTAGCGTCCCTGGTGGTACAGTATAGGACTGAGAAGGATTCATGTTGACATCCCTGGTGGTCTAGTCTAATGTTAGCGTCCTTGGTGGTCTAGACTAATGTTAGCGTCCTTGGTGGTCTAGTGTAATGTTAGCGTCCCTGGTGGTCTAGTCTAATGTTAGTGTCCTTGGTGGTCTAGTGTAATGTTAGTGTCCCTGGTGGTCTAGTCTAATGTTAGCGTCCTTGGTGGTCTAGACTAATGTTAGCGTCCTTGGTGGTCTAGCGTAATGTTAGTGTCCCTGGTGGTCTAGTGTAATGTTAGTGTCCTTGGTGGTCTAGTGTAATGTTAGTGTCCCTGGTGGTCTAGACTAATGTTAGCGTCCTTGGTGCTCTAGCGTAATGTTAGCGTCCTTGGTGGTCTAGTGTAATGTTAGTGTCCCTGGTGGTCTAGTGTAATGTTAGTGTCCCTGGTGGTCTAGTGTAATGTTAGCGTCCTTGGTGGTCTAGTGTAATGTTAGTGTCCTTGGTGGTCTAGTCTAATGTTAGTGTCCCTGGTGGTCTAGTCTAATGTTAGCGTCCCTGGTGGTCTAGTCTAATGTTAGCGTCCTTGGTGGTCTAGTCTAATGTTAGCGTCCTTGGTGGTCTAGTGTAATATTAGTGTACCTGGTGATCTAGTCTAATGTTAGCGTCCTGGTGGTCTAGTTTAATGTTAGCGTCCTTGGTGGTCTAGTGTAATATTAGTGTACCTGGTGGTCTAGTCTAATGTTAGCGTCCTTGGTGGTCTAGTGTAATGTTTGCGTCCTTGATGGTCTAGTGTAATGTTAGCGTCCCTGGTGTTCTAGTGTAATATTAGTGTACCTGGTGGTCTAGTCTAATGTTAGTGTCCTTGGTGGTCTAGCGTAATGTTAGTGTCCCTGGTGGTCTAGTCTAATGTTAGCGTCCTTGGTGGTCTAGTCTAATATTAGTGTCCCTGGTGGTCTAGTCTAATGTTAGCGTCCTTGGTGGTCTAGTCTAATGTTAGTGTCCCTGATGGTCTAGTCTAATGTTAGCGTCCTTGGTGGTCTAGTCTAATGTTAGCGTCCTTGGTGGTCTAGTCTAATGTTAGTGTCCCTGGTGGTCTAGTCTAATGTTAGTGTCCCTGGTGGTCTAGTCTAATGTTAGTGTCCCTGGTGGTCTAGTCTAATGTTAGTGTCCCTGTGGTCTAGTCTAATGTTAGTGTCCCTGGTGGTCTAGTCTAATGTTAGTGTCCCTGGTGGTCTAGTCTAATGTTAGCGTCCTTGGTGGTCTAGTCTAATGTTAGTGTCCCTGATGGTCTAGTCTAATGTTAGCGTCCTTGGTGGACTAGTCTAATGTTAGCGTCCTTGGTGGTCTAGTCTAATGTTAGTGTCCTGGTGGTCTAGTCTAATGTTAGTGTCCCTGGTGGTCTACTCTAATGTTAGCGTCCTTGGTGGTCTAGTCTAATGTTAGTGTCCTGGTGGTCTAGTCTAATGTTAGCGTCCTTGGTGGTCTAGTCTAATGTTAGTGTCCCTGGTGGTCTAGTGTAATGTTAGTGTCCCTGGTGGTCTAGCGTAATATTAGTGTACCTGGTGGTCTAGTCTAATGTTAGCGTCCTTGGTGGTCTAATCTAATGTTAGTGTCCTGGTGGTCTAGTCTAATGTTAGCGTCCCTTGGTGGTCTAGTCTAATGTTAGTGTCCTTGGTGGTCTAGCGTAATGTTAGTGTCCCTGGTGGTCTAGTCTAATGTTAGCTTCCTTGGTGGTCTAATCTAATGTTAGTGTCCCTGGTGGTCTAGTCTAATGTTAGTGTCCTTGGTGGTCTAGTCTAATGTTAGTGTCCCTGGTGGTCTAGTGTAATGTTAGTATCCTTGGTGGTCTAGTCTAATGTTAGTGTCCTTGGTGGTCTAGTCTAATGTTAGTGTCCCTGGTGGTCTAGTCTAATGTTAGTGTCCTTGGTGGTCTAGTCTAATGTTAGTGTCCCTGGTGGTCTAGTCTAATGTTAGCGTCCCTGGTGGTCTAGTGTAATGTTAGTGTCCCTGATGGTCTAGTCTAATGTTAGCGTTCCTGGTGGTTAGTGTAATGTCAGTGTCCCTGATGGTCTAGTCTTATGTTAGTGTCCTTGGTGGTCTAGTCTAATGTTAGTGTCCTTGGTGGTCTAGTCTAATGTTAGTGTCCCTGGTGGTTAGTGTAATGTTAGTGTCCCTGATTGTGTAATGTTAGTGTACCTGGTGGTCTAGTGTAATGTTAGTGTCCCTGGTGGTCTAGTCTAATGTTAGTGTCCCTGGTGTTCTAGTGTAATATTAGTGTCCCTTTGGTCTAGTCTAATGTTAGTGTCCTTGGTGGTCTAGTCTAATGTTAGTGTCCCTGGTGGTCTAGTCTAATGTTAGCGCCCCTGGTGGTCTAGTCTAATGTTAGTGTCCTTGGTGGTCTAGTCTAATGTTAGCGTCCCTGGTTGTTCTAGTCTAATGTTAGCGTCCTTGGTGGTCTAGTGTAATGTTAGTGTCCTTGTGGTCTAGTCTAATGTTAGTGTCCCTGGTGGTCTAGTCTAATGTTAGCGTCCTGGTGGTCTAGTCTAATGTTAGCGTCCCTGGTTGTTCTAGTCTAATGTTAGCGTCCTTGGTGGTCTAGTGTAATTTCAGTGTCCTTGGTGGTCTAGCGTAATATTAGTGTACCTGGTGGTCTAGTCTAATGTTAGCGTCCTTGGTGGTCTAGTGTAATATTAGCGTCCTTGGTGGTCTAGTGTAATGTTAGCGTCCTTGGTGGTCTAGTGTAATATTAGTGTCCCTGGTGGTCTAGTCTAATGTTAGCATCCTTGGTGGTCTAGTGTAATGTTAGTGTCCCTGATGGTCTAGTGTAATGTTAGTGTCCCTGGTGGTCTAGTGTAATGTTAGTGTCCCTGGTGGTCTAGTCTAATGTTAGTGTCCCTAGTGTTCCTGGTGGTCTAGTGTAATGTTAGTGTCCCTGATGGTGTAATGTTAGTGTCCCTGGTGGTCTAGTCTAATGATAGTGTCCCTGGTGGTCTAGTCTAATGTTAGTGTCCCTAGTGGTCTAGTGTAATGTTAGTGTCCCTGGTGGTCTAGTGTTACGTTAGTGTCCCTGGTAGTCTAGTGTTATGTTAGTGTCCCTGGTGGTCTAGTCTAATCTTAGTGTCCCAGGTGTTCTAGTGTAATGTTAGTGTCCCTGGTGGTCTAGTGTAATGTTAGGATCCCTAGTGGTCTAGTGTAATGTTAGTGTACCTGGTGGTCTAGCGTAATGTTAGTGTCCCTGATGGTCTAGCGTAATGTTAGTGTACCTGGTGGTCTAGTGTAATGTTAGTGTCCCTGGTGGTCTAGTCTAATGTTAGTGTCCTGTTATGTTTCGGTAGCTGAGGAGTGCAGGTAAAAAAGGAAATACACCAGAGCAGTTGGAATCTATGAGATTGCAGTACCCTGACTAACCACCACAACTAGAGGCAGCCGTGGAGCGTTCCTACGTTGGTCCTAGACGCCTCGTCACAGCCTGAGAAACTAACTAACCTAAAGATAGAAAGAGGAAAGCTATCTGCCCCGGAGCAGATCCCCAAAGAACATAGAAAGCCCCCAAACATGTAATGGCGGTTAGACAAGAGGAAATACTGACACAGACAGAAAATAGTATGAAAAAACGTTGGGGCCCAAACTACCTAAATAGAAAAGGATAGGAAGGATACTTACTGCAATCCCAAAAAACCCTGAAAAGCACCAACTCTACTAATTTCAAAAACACCTGAGATCACACGACCTCTACCACCTAAATTAGTTCTCTGGTGTAACAAAATCAAAACAGCAGCCACTGAAAAAACTGGAAAAAGCAAATGTACAAACATCAGTGGCTGAACTAAACTGAGAGGGCAAAAGCCCCCGGAGGGGACCCAGAAGGCCCCCACAGAAGTGCAGGACAAAATGCAAAAATCAAGCACAAAAACAAAAAGAAGAAAATGTCTTATCTGTTAGCAGGAGATGCAGACACGACACAGCAGGCTACAAAGGAAACAGGAATCAAGCATTGAGACCAGAACAATTGATCACCGGCAACCCTGATGGGAAGGCGACTCCCTTAAATAAGACCAGTCAGTAACACCTGATTCCCAATCCTCACAATCTTCACTGGACAGTCCAGTACCGCTTGTAACCATCAGAGGGAGCCTCTACTCAGAACTCATTTCAAGTCCATTCACAACAGTACCCCCCCCTTGAGGAGGGGTCACCGAACCCTCACCTGAGCAACCAGGTCGGTCAGGATGAGTTCTATGATATGCACGGATGAGTCTCCTAGCATGGATGTCCGAAGCAAACACCCAAGAATTGTCTTCCTGACCATAACCTCTCCACTTAACCAAATACTGGAGTTTCCGTCTAGAAAAACGAGAATTCAAAATTTTCTCAACCTCAAACTCCATATTGCCCTCAACCAGAACAGGGTCAGGAGGCAAAGCAGTAGGAACCACTGGCTCAACAAACCTCTTCAACAAGGACTTGTGGAACACATTATGGATCTTAAATGTCCCTGGAAGAAGCAAACGAAAAGAAACAGGATTAAGAATCTCCATGATCTTATAAGGTCCAATGAACCTAGGCTTAAATTTAGGAGATGCCACTCTCATAGGAATATTTTTTGAGGACAACCAGACCAAGTCCCCCACTTTAAACCGAGGACCATCAGTCCTATGCCGGTTAGCAAACCGCTGGGCCCTCTCCTGAGAGAGGGACAACCTCTGCACTACCTGGTCCCAAATCTGTTGCATACGCTCCACAACAGAGTCAACACCTGGACAGACAGAAGCCTCCGTCTGTCCTGAAGAAAATCGAGGGTGAAACCCAGAATTACAGAAAAATGGAGACATCAAAGTGGCAGAGCTAGCCCTATTATTAAGAGCAAACTCAGCCAAAGGCAAAAAAGAGACCCAGTCATCCTGATCAGCAGACACAAAGCATCTTAGATAAGTCTCCAATGTCTGATTTGTTCTCTCAGTTTGACCATTGGTCTGAGGATGAAACGCCGAGGAGAAAGACAATTGAACACCAAGTTTAGAACAAAAGGTCCTCCAAAATCTGGAAACAAACTGGACTCCTCTGTCAGACACAATGTTCTCAGGAATGCCTGCAAACGAACCACGTGCTGAAGGAACAAAGGTACCAATTCAGAGGAGGAAGGCAACTTAGGTAATGGCACAAGATGTATCATCTTGGAAAACCTATCACAAATCACCCAGATGACGGTCATTCTCTGAGAAACAGGGAGGTCGGAAATGAAATCCATAGTGATATGGGTCCATGGTCTCTTGGGCACAGGCAATGGCATCAACAAACCACTAGAGCGGGAGTAAGGCTTGGAGCGAGAGCAAGTCCCGCAGGACTGCACAAATTCCCTGACATCACGAGACAAGGTAGGCCACCAAAAGGACCGACTAACCAAGTCTCTGGTACCAAAAATTCCGGGATGACCGGCCAACGCGGAACAATGAATCTCAGACATCACACTCTTTTTCCAGTGGTCCGGGACAAACAATTTCCCAACAGGGCAGCGCTCGGGCCTATCCTCCTGACACCCCTCCAGAGCCAGTCTCAAATTGGGCGAGATGGCGGAAAGAACTACACCTTCTTTCAAAATAACAGAAGGATCAGATAACTCAGGAGAGTCCGCAAGGAAACTCCTTGAAAGGGCATCCGCCTTAACATTCTTAGTGCCAGGAAGAAAGGAAACCACAAAATTAAAACGTGTGAAAAACAAGGCCCACCTGGCCTGTCTAGGATTAAGTCGCTTGGCAGATTCCAGATAAACCAGATTCTTATGGTCAGTAAGGACCACCACCTGATGTTTGGCTCCCTCCAGCCAATGTCTCCACTCTTCAAAAGCCCACTTCATGGCCAATAACTCCCGATTACCCACGTCATAATTACGTTCAGTAGGAGAAAATTTTCGAGAGAAAAAGGCACAAGGGTTACTTTTAGAGGTCTCTGGATCTCTTTGGGACAAAAAGGCACCTGCCCCAATTTCAGAGGCATCAACCTCCACCTGAAATGGCAGAGAAACATCAGGCTGCCGTAGAACAGGAGCAGAAGTGAATCTCTGCTTAAGTTCCTGAAATGCAGAGACTGCCTCAGGAGGCCAATTCACCACATCAGAACCCTTTTTGGTCAAATCAGTTAATGGTTTAACAATAACCGAGAAATTACCAATAAATTTACGATAAAAATTGGCAAAACCCAAAAATATTTGAAGAGCCTTTAATGAAGTAGGTTGGACCCAATCACAGATGGCCTGAACCTTGACCGGGTCCATTTCAATAACAGATGGGGACAAAATGAATCCCAAAAATGAGATCCTCTGTACGCCAAAAAGACACTTTGATCCCTTCACATACAGTGCATTCTCTCTCAAAATCTGGAATACAGTTCGAACATGTTTCACATGAGAGTCCCAGTCATTAGAAAAAATCAAGATATCATCCAAATAAACAATCAGAAATTTATCCACAAAATCCCTGAAAATGTCATTCATGAAGGACTGGAAGACAGAAGGAGCATTAGTGAGCCCAAAGGGCATCACAAGGTACTCAAAATGCCCCTCAGGGGTGTTAAATGCCGTCTTCCATTCATCCCCGTGCTTAATGCGAATAAGGTTATATGCCCCCCTGAGGTCAAGCTTGGTAAACCAAGTAGCGTTTTTCACCCTGGAAAACAGGTCAGAAATCAAGGGTAACGGGTATTGATATTTCACAGTAATATTGTTCAAAAGACGATAATCAATACACGGCCTTAATGAACCATCCTTTTTGGCCACAAAGAAAAAACCGGCACCTAAGGGTGAAGAGGATGGTCTGATATGACCCTTCTCCAATGACTCCTTGATATAAGACCGCATAGCGTCATGTTCAGGTACAGACAAGTTAAAAAGGCGACCTTTAGGGAATTTACTACCAGGCACTAATTCAATAGCGCAGTCATAGCTCCTATGGGGAGGCAAGGATGCAGATTTACTTTCGCTTAAGAATCATAGAATCATAGAATGGTAGAGTTGGAAGGGACCTCCTGGGTCATCTGGTCCAACCCCCTGCTCAAAGCAGGATTCTCTAAATCATCCCAGACAGATGTCTATCCAGCCTCTGTTTGAAGACTTCCATTGAAGGAGAACTCACCACCTCTTGTGGCAGCCTGTTCCACTCATTGATCACCCTAACTGTCAAAAAGTTTTTTCTAATATCTAATCTGTGTCTCCTCCCATTCAGTTTCATCCCATTGCTTCTAGTCTTTCCTTGCGCAAATGAGAATAAAGATGATCCTTCTACAATGTGACAGCCCTTGAGATATTTGTAGACAGCTATTAAGTCTCCTCTCAGTCTTCTTTTTTGCAAGCTAAACATTCCCAAATCCTGCAACCGTTCCTCATAGGACATGGTTTGCAGACCGGTCACCATTCTGGTGGCTCTTCTCTGAACTTGCTCCAGTTTGTTGATGTCTTTTTTAAAATGTGGTGCCCAAAACTGGACACAGTATTCCAGATGAGGTCTGACCAAAGAGGAGTAGAGGGCAATAATGACCTCACGTGATCTAGACTGTATGCTTCTGTTGATACATCCAAGAATTGCATTTGCCTTTTTTGCTGCTGCATCACACTGTTGACTCATGTTAAGTCTGTGATCAATTAGTATACCCAAGTCTTTTTCACATGTGCTGTTACTTAGCCCTATTCCTCCCATTTTGTATATGCTTTTTTCATTTTTATTGCCCAGATGTAGTACTTTGCATTTTTCCCTGTTAAAATCCATTCTGTTAGTTGCTGCCCACTGCTCCAGTTTATGTATATCTTTTTGAATCCTTTCTCTCTCTTCTCTAATATTAGCTACCCCTCCTAGCTTTGTGTCATCAGCAAATTTGATCAGTTTACCCTCAATTCCTTCATCTAAATCATTGATAAAGATGTTGAACAATACAGGGCCCAAAACAGAGCCTTGTGGTACCCCACTTGAGACATTCTTCCAACTGGATGTGCAGCCATTTACAACCACTCTTTGGGTCCGATCACTAAGCCAGTTATGAATCCACCTAACAGTTGCCTTGTCCATTCCATACTTAGTCATTTTTTCAATAAGGATTGTGTGAGATACTTTGTCAAGTATCGCTAAACACATCAGAAAAATCAATCAAAAAGTCAGGAACATCCTGAACCTGGGGGGAGGCAGAAAAAACAGGAGTGTTGGTATTAACACATTGGCAGCCCCAACTGGTTACAGACACAGATTTCCAATCCAAAACAGGATTATGAGACTGTAACCAAGGGAAACCCAGCACGATAATGTCATGCAGATTATACAGAACCAAAAATTTGCAGCTTCCTGATGATCAGGTTCAACCCTCATTATCACCTGAGTAGAGAACTGAGGTTTATTCTCAGCCAAAGGGGTAGAATCGATTCCCAGTAGGGGAATAGACTTCTGTGGGGAAACCCACAACGTTTAGCAAAATAAAAATCCATCAGGTTAATAGCTGCTCCCGAATCAACGAAAGCCTGAGCAGAAAATGAGGACAGAGAGCATATCAGAGTGACAGTTAATAAAAACTTAGTCTGAACACTACCCAAGACAACTGAGCGTGCAAAATGTCTTCCCCGCTTAGGGCAGACTGAAATAGCATGAGAGGCATCACCACAGTAGAAACATAACCCATTGCGCTTTCGAAACTCATGACGCTGTGCCCCAGACACCACTCTATCACACTGCATGGATTCAGAAGCAGGTTCACAAGGCAACACTATTCCACGCATACTTCTCCGCTCACGCAAACGTCTGTCAATTTGAATCGCTAATGACATAGAATCATTGAGACCAGAGGGGACAGGGAATCCCACCATAACATCCTTTACATTATCTGACAGACCCTTCCGAAAAATGGCTGCCAAAGCGTCGTCATTCCATTTGGTCAGGACTGCCCACCTACGGAATCTCTGACAGTATAACTCAGCGTCATCAAGCCCCTGATTTAATGCCAACAAGGCTTTTTCAGCTTGATCAGTGACATTAGGCTCATCGTACAATAACCCCAAAGCCTGAAAAAATGCATCAACATCACTCAAAACAGGATCCCCAGGGGTCAGGGAAAAAGCCCAATCCTGAGGATCGCCGCGCAGGGAGAGATGACAATTTGAACCTGCTGCGCTGCGTTCCCTGAAGACTTAGATTTTAAGGCAAAAAACAATTTACAATTATTTTTGAAATTCTGAAACTTAGCTCGATCCCCTAAAAACAAATCTGGCATGGGGATCCTAGGTTCCACAACAGGCAACCTAGCAAGATATGCAGCAATACTCCGAACCTCAGTGGCAAGCTGATCCACACGGCCAGACAACTGTGCAAACTCCATTGAGAGAAAAGATCCTCCCCAGCACCCAGAGATACAGAGGGAAAAAAAAAATGCAACAAACAGAAAAATATCTCTGACAACTCTGACAACCTTTTTTCTTTCACAATATTTTTCCCTTCTGTGAGTACCATACAATTTATGGGCCGGTGATACTGTTATGTTACGGTAGCTGAGGAGTGCAGGTAAAAAAGGCAATACACCAGAGCAGTTGGAATCTATGAGATTGCAGTACCCTGACTAACCAAAGCAAATGTACAAACATCAGTGGCTGAACTAAACTGAGAGGGCAAAAGCCCCCGGAGGGGACCCAGAAGGCCCCCACAGAAGTGCAGGACAAAATGCAAAAATCAAGCACAAAAACAAAAAGAAGAAAATGTCTTATCTGTTAGAAGGAGATGCAGACACGACACAGCAGGCTACAAAGGAAACAGGAATCAAGATTGAGACCAGAACAATTGATCACCGGCAACCCTGATGGGAAGGCGACTCCCTTAAATAAGACCAGTCAGTAACACCTGATTCCCAATCCTCACAATCTTCACTGGACAGTCCAGTACCGCTTGTAACCACCAGAGGGAGCCTCTGCTCAGAACTCATTTCAAGTCCATTCACAACAGTGTCCCTGGTGGTCTAGTGTAATGTTAGTGTCCCTGGTGGTCTAGTGTAATTTTAGTGTCCCTGGTGGTCTAGTGTAATGTTAGTGTCCCTGGTGGTCTAGTCTAATGTTGGTGTCCCTGGTGGTCTAGTGTAATGTTAGTGTCCTTGGTGGTCTAGTGTAATGTTAGTGTCCCTGGTGGTCTAGTGTAATGTTAGTGTCCCTGGTGGTCTAGTGTAATGTTAGCGTCCTTGGTGGTCTAGTGTAATGTTAGTGTCCCTGGTGGTCTAGTCTAATGTTGGTGTCCCTGGTGGTCTAGTGTAATGTTAGTGTCCTTGGTGGTCTAGTGTAATGTTAGCGTCCTTGGTGGTCTAGTCTAATGTTAGTGTCCCTGGTGGTCTAGTGTAATGTTAGTGTCCCTGGTGGTCTAGTGTAATGTTAGTGTCCCTGGTGGTCTGGTGTAATGTTAGTGTCCCTGGTGGTCTAGTGTAATGTTAGTGTCCCTGGTGGTCTAGTGTAATGTTAGTGTCCCTGGTGGTCTAGTGTAATGTTAGTGTCCCTGGTGGTCTAGTGTAATGTTAGTGTCCCTGGTGGTCTAGTGTAATGTTAGTGTCCCTGGTGGTCTAGCGTAATGTTAGTGTCCCTGGTGGTCTAGTGTAATGTTAGAATCCCTAGTGGTCTAGTCCAGTGATGGTGAACCTTTTAGGGTAAGTTCACATTGGGCATTTTTGCTGTGCTTTTTTTCTGCAGCAAAACCTGGCCTAATGGCAGGAAAGAAGCTGCTGCAAAAATGCATGTTTTGGTGCTATCTTGTATCTCTTTGTACATGTTAATAAAGTTGAGTGCCCTCAGAGGAAAAAAAAACTTTCTGTAGAACCAGATCTCAAGATCACGACCATACTGGAAAAAAGAAATCGCTCAGCGCTCAGACCATGTGAATGCTGTCCGATGTGTACGCACCAATGTCCTCTGAAAAGCCGGCAGTTCATCTGCCACATACAGTAAAATCACAGCGACAGGTTAGAATAGAATAGATATATACACATACACCACACTGATATATAGATGTCAGGGACACACACACATATATATGTATATACAGTATATTACATACATAGATAGAAGAAAAGCCGGCAATTCATCTGCCGCATACAGTAATATCACAGTGACAGGTTAGAATAGATAGAACAGATATATACACATACATCACACTGATATATAGATGTCAGGGACACACACACATATATATGTATATACAGTATATTACATACATAGATAGAAGAAAAGCCGGCAGTTCATCTGCCGCATACAGTAATATCACAGTGACAGGTTAGAATAGATAGAACAGATATATACTACCCCACATGAAATGATTCAGCACACACCAATATATATATGATGTACAGGTTGAAATAGATAGACAGATAACACATACACACGATATATAGATGTCAGGAATACACACAATATATTATATACTATATTTACATAGATAGAAGAAAAGCCGGCAGTTCATCTGCCGCATACAGTAATATCACAGTGACAGGTTAGAATAGATAGAAACAGATATATACACATACATCACACTGAATATAGATGTCAGGGCCCACACACACATATATATGTATATCTTACAGATATTATTCCACATAAAATAATACGGAAGAGAAAAGAAGCCTCACAACGAATAGATTCAGGCATCATCACCATATTTACAGTAATACACATAGTGCAGGTAGAATAAGACTAGAGACAGATATATACACATACACCACACTGATATATAGATGTCAGGGACACACACACATATAATATGTATATACAGTATATTACATACATAGATAGAAGAAAAGCCGGCATTCATCTGCCGCATACAGTAATATCACAGTGACAGGTTAGAATAGATAGAATAGATATATACACATACACCACACTGATATATAGATGTCAGGGACACACACACACATATATATGTATATACAGTATATTACATACATAGATAGAAGAAAAGCCGGCAGTTCATCTCCGCATACAGTAATATCACAGTGACAGGTTAGAATAGATAGAACAGATATATACACATACATCACACTGATATATAGATGTCAGGGACACACACACATATATAAGTATAATACAGTATATTACATACATAGATAGAAGAAAAGCCGGCATTCATCTGCCGCATACAGTAATATCACAGTGACAGGTTAGAATAGATAGAACAGATATATACACATACACCACACTGATATATAGATGTCAGGGACACACACACATATATATGTATATACAGTATATTACATACATAGATAGAAGAAAAGCCGGCAGTTCATCTGCCGCATACAGTAATATCACAGTGACAGGTTAGAATAGATAGAACAGATATATACACATACACACACTGATATATAGATGTCAGGGACACACACACAATATAATGTATATACAGTATATTACATACATAGATAGAAGAAAAGCCGGCAGTTCATCTGCCGCATACAGTAATATCACAGTGACAGGTTAGAATAGATAACAGATATATACACATACACACACTGATATATAGATGTCAGGGACACACACACATATTATGTATATACGTATATTACATACATAGATAGAAGAAAAGCGGCATTCATCTGCCGCATACAGTAATATCACAGTGACAGGTTAGAATAGATAGAAAGATATATACACATACACCACACTGATATATAGATGTCAGGGACACACACACATATATATTGTATATACAGTATATTACATACATAGATAGAAGAAAAGCCGGCAGTTCATCTGCCGCATACAGTAATATCACAGTGACAGGTTAGAATAGATAGAACAGATATATACACATACATCACACTGATATATAGATGTCAGGGACACACACACACATATATATGTATATACAGTATATTACATACATAGATAGAAGAAAAGCCGGCAGTTCATCTGCCGCATACAGTAATATCACAGTGACAGTTAGAATAGATAGAACAGATATATACACATACATCACACTGATATATAGATGTCAGGGACACACACACATATATATGTATATACAGTATATTACATACATATAGAAGAAAAAGCCGGCAGTTCATCTGCCGCATACAGTAATATCACAGTGACAGGTTAGAATAGATAGAACAGATATATACACATACACCACACTGATATATAGATGTCAGGGACACACACACATATATATGTATATACAGTATATTACATACATAGATAGAAGAAAAGCCGGCAGTTCATCTGCCGCATACAGTAATATCACAGTGACAGGTTAGAATAGATAGAACAGATATATACACATACATCACACTGATATATAGATGTCAGGGACACACACACACATATATATGTATATACAGTATATTACATACATAGATAGAAGAAAAGCCGGCAGTTCATCTGCCGCATACAGTAATATCACAGTGACAGGTTAGAATAGATAGAACAGATATATACACATACATCACACTGATATATAGATGTCAGGGACACACACACATATATATGTATATACAGTATATTACATACATAGATAGAAGAAAAGCCGGCAGTTCATCTGCCGCATACAGTAATATCACAGTGACAGGTTAGAATAGATAGAACAGATATATACACATACACACACTGATATATAGATGTCAGGGACACACACACACATATATATGTATATACAGTATATTACATACATAGATAGAAGAAAAGCCGGCAGTTCATCTGCCGCATACAGTAATATCACAGTGACAGGTTAGAATAGATAGAACAGATATATACACATACATCACACTGATATATAGATGTCAGGGACACACACACATATATATGTATATACAGTATATTACATACATAGATAGAAGAAAAGCCGGCAGTTCATCTGCCGCATACAGTAATATCACAGTGACAGGTTAGAATAGATAGAATAGATATATACACATACACACACTGATATATAGATGTCAGGGACACACACACAATATATATGTATATACAGTATATTACATACATAGATAGAAGAAAAGCCGGCAGTTCATCTGCCGCATACAGTAATATCACAGTGACAGGTTAGAATAGATAGAACAGATATATACACATACATCACACTGATATATAGATGTCAGGGACACACACACATATATATATGTATATACAGTATATTACATACATAGATAGAAGAAAAGCCGGCAGTTCATCTGCCGCATACAGTAATATCACAGTGACAGGTTAGAATAGATAGAACAGATATATACACATACACCACACTGATATATAGATGTCAGGGACACACACACAATATATATATATATACAGTATATTACATACATAGATAGAAGAAAAGCCGGCAGTTCATCTGCCGCATACAGTAATATCACAGTGACAGGTTAGAATAGATAGAATAGATTAAAATCACATACACACACACTGATATATAGATGTCAGGACACACAACAATAAATATTATTATACAGTAATATACATACATAGATAGAAGAAAACCGCAGTTCATCTGCCAGCATACAGTAATAATCACAGGACAGGTTAGAATAGATAGAAAGATATATACACATACACCACACTGATATATAGATGTCAGGGACACACACACATATATATGTATATACAGTATATTACATACATAGATAGAAGAAAAGCCGGCAGTTCATCTGCCGCATACAGTAATATCACAGTGACAGGTTAGAATAGATAGAATAGATATATACACATACACCACACTGATATATAGATGTCAGGGACACACACACATATATATGTATATGATATCATACATGATGAGATTACATACATGATACAGAAAAAGCGGTAGTATATTCGCATACAGTAATATCACAGTGACAGGTAAATAATAGAATAGATATATACAATACATCACACTGAAATAAAGATTCAGGACACAACACACATATAATGAAGGTTAATACAGAATATTAACAACATAGATATAGAGAAAGCCGGCAGTCATCTGCGCATACAGTAATATACAGTGAAGGTTACATAATAGAAAAGAATATACGCATTACATCCACATGTATATAAGATGTCAGGACACACACACATATATATATATATACAGTATATTACATACTAGATTCAGAAAACAGCCGGCAGTTATCTGCATACAGTAATATCACAGTGACAGGTTAGAATAGATAGAACAGATATATACACATACACCACACTGATATATAGATGTCAGGGACACACACACATATATATGTATATACAGTATATTACATACATAGATAGAAGAAAAGCCGGCAGTTCATCTGCCGCATACAGTAATATCACAGTGACAGGTTAGAATAGAATAGATATATACACATACACCACACTGATATATAGATGTCAGGGACACACACACATATATATATGTATATACAGTATATTACATACATAGATAGAAGAAAAGCCGGCAGTTCATCTGCCGCATACAGTAATATCACAGTGACAGGTTAGAATAGATAGAACAGATATATACACATACACACACTGATATATAGATGTCAGGGACACACACACATATAATGTATATACAGTATATTACATACATAGATAGAAGAAAGCCGGTATTCATCTGCCCATACAGTAATATCACAGTGACAGGTTAGAATAGATAGAATAGATATATACACATACACCACACTGATATATAGATGTCGGGACACACACACATATATATTATATACAGTATATTACATACATAGATAGAAGAAAAGCCGGCAGTTCATCTGCCGCATACAGTAATATCACAGTGACAGGTTAGAATAGATAGAACAGATATATACACATACACACACTGATATATAGATGTCAGGGACACACACACATATATATATGTATATACAGTATATTACATACATAGATAGAAGAAAAGCCGGCAATTCATCTGCCCATACAGTAATATCACAGTGACAGGTTAGAATGATAGAATAGATATATACACATACACCACACTGATATATAAGATGTCAGGGACACACACACACATATATATGTATATACAGTATATTACATACATAGATAGAAGAAAAGCCGGCAATTCATCTGCCGCATACAGTAATATCACAGTGACAGGTTAGAATAGATAGAAAGATATATACACATACACCACACTGATATATAGATGTCAGGGACACACACACATATATATGTATATACAGTATATTACATACATAGATAGAAGAAAAGCCGGTATTCATCTGCCGCATACAGTAATATCACAGTGACAGGTTAGAATAGATAGAACAGATATATACACATACACCACACTGATATATAGATGTCAGGGACACACACACATATATATGTATATACAGTATATTACATACATAGATAGAAGAAAAGCCGGCAGTTCATCTGCCGCATACAGTAATATCACAGTGACAGGTTAGAATAGATAGAATAGATATATACACATACACCACACTGATATATAGATGTCAGGGACACACACACATATATATGTATATACAGTATATTACATACATAGATAGAAGAAAAGCCGGCAATTCATCTGCCGCATACAGTAATATCACAGAGTGACAGGTTAGAATAGAATAGATATAAACACAGAATACATAGATATATAGATGTCAGGGACACACACAATTCATCTGCCGTGTACTGTAAAATCACTGCAGGAGCCGACAGACGAGATGGATTACATTCAGTAAATACTGTACATGTATTTAATTATTAAATTTTCTGAAAAAAATGGCGTGGGCTCCCGAATAATTTTCGTAATCAGCAGAGGAAAAGCCGACGGCTGGGGGCCGATGTTTATAGCCTGGGAAGGGGGTAATACCCATGGAGCTTCCCAGGCTATTAATATCAGCTCACAGCTGTATACTTAGCCTTTACTGGCTATTAAAATAAGGGACCCCAAAAAAATTATGTCGGGTCCCCCTATAATTAATAATCAGCAAAGGCTATGCAGACAGCTGCGGGCTGATAATAATAGCCTAGGAAGGGGCCTTGGATACTGGTCTCCCCCCAGGCAAAAAACATCAGCTCTCAATCGCCCCAGAAAAGTCACATCTCTAAGATGCGCCAATTCTGGCTTTTAGCCTCGCTCTTCCCACTTGCCCTGTTGCGGTGGCAACTTGGGTTCATATTTTTTCGGTTGATGTCACCTTTGTATTGTCAGGTGACATCATGCCCCAAGATTAGTAATGGAGAGGCGTCAATAAGACCACCCCATTACTAAACCCATAGTCATATTGTAAGAAAACACAGACACCCAGAATAAAGTCCTTTAATTGAAAGAAAGATACAGACTCCTTTAATAATCGGAATTAAACCATACTTACAACCTCGCCTAATCCACCAAAGCCCTCGTTCTCCTGTAATAAACCGAAAATAAAAACAACCATATCCCTCACCTGTCTGTCTTTCTCTCTCTTTCGCCGTAATCCATGTCTGAAAGATAAACAGATTTCAACCTGGATGGTACCAAGAAGCGACAGTCCAGGCTGAGAACCACTGTTGAATGCGCTGCTGCGAGCGCAGCCTCAGTGACTAGCGGTGACGTCATCAAGGTTACTGCAGGTCACTGAGGCTGCATGAGATCCCCGCTAGCTCCATGAGAAAAATCGCATGGTGCAGAGACAAGTTCACCGCAGTTCAGCCCGGCTGGGAACGTCGTCTCAGTGACCAGAGGTACCCTCGATGACGTCACCGCTGGTCACTGACGCTGCAGCAGCTCATTCACCAGTGGTTCTCAGCCTGGATGGTCGCATCTTGGCTCCGTCCAGGTTGAATACCATTTATCCCCACACACATGGATTACAGCGTGGGACAGAATGACAGACAGGTGAGGGATATTGTTGTTTTTCATTTTTGGTTTATTACAGAAGACAAGGGCTTTGGTGGAATTAAGCGTTAGGTGAGTATAGCTGTGTTTGTTATTTTTAAATAAAAAAGGAAAGGTGTGTTTAGTCTTATTTCTAATAAAGGAGTTTTTTCTGGCTGGGTCTTTATTTACCATGTAACTATAGGATTAGTAATGGATAGGTGTTTTATAGACTTCTCATCATTACTAATTCGTGGGCATGATGTCACCTGACAATACAAAGGTGACATCAACCCCACAAATACGAACTTCACTTGCCACAGCTACAGGACAAGTGGGAAGAGCTAGGCAAAGTGCCAGAATTGGCCCATCTAATAAATCCATGGCCACTTACCAGCCTGAGAATACCAGTCCCCAGCTGTCTGCTTTAGCAAGGCTGGCCTCAAAAATGGGAGGACCACAAGCCTTTTTTTTTTAATTTAAATTATTTAAATAATTAAAAATACAGCATGGAGACCTCTCTATTCTTGATAACCAGCCTTGCAGCCCCCAGCTGTGAGTTTTACCTGGCTGGTTATAAAAAATACAGGGGAACCCACACAGGGTTTTTAATTATTTATTTACAGCACAGGGGCGGCTAATGAATACTCCCATCTGCCGCTCCGGCTCTCACTGTTATTAGCGGCAGCAGGTGTCAGATGATGGGAGCTGCAGTCCATCAGCTGACACCAGTGACCGAAGATAAACTGTATATGTCCGATCACAGCTGAGCATGGGAACCGCGGCTCTCTGACAAGCGGGGATGATGTCACCGCCGATTAGAAGCCGTGTTTGCCGCGCTGCCATGCCTATGACAGCGTGTGAAACACTGTAATGTTGGGCCCCCCATTCAATGAATGGGGATTGGGTCCGCTTTGCTGGATGACAGGCTGTATGGCCGCATCATGCAGCCTGCCGTCTACAGTCATGGCCAAAAGTTTTGAGAATGACACAAATATTAATTTTTACAAAGTCTACTGCTTCACTTTTTCTAATGGCAATTTGCATATACTCCAGAATGTTATAAAGAGTGATCAGCTTAACAGCAATTACTTGCAAAGTCAATATTTGGCTAGAAAATGAACTTTATCCCCCAAAACACATTTCAACATCATTGCAGCCCTGCCTTAAAAGGACCAGCTAACCTCTTTTCAGTGATTGCTCCATTAACACAGGTGTGGGTGTTGATGAGGACATGGCTGGAGATCAATCTGTCATGATTAAGTAAGAATGACACCACTGGACACTTTAAAAGGAGGCTGGTGCTTGGCATCATTGTTTCTCTTCTGTTAACAATGGTTATCTCTAAAGAAACACGTGCAGTCATCATTGCAATGCACAAAAATGGCCTAACAGGGAAGAGTATCGCAGCTAGAAAGATTGCACCTCAGTCAACAATCTATTGCATCATCAAGAACTTCAAGGAGAGAGGTTCCATTGTTGCCAAAAAGGCTCCAGGGCGCCCAAGAAAGACCAGCAAGCTCCAGGACCGTCTCTTAAAAGTGTTTTAGCTGCGGGATCGGGCTACCAGCAGTGCAGAGCTTGCTCAGGAATGGCAGCAGGCAGGTGTGAGTGCATCTGCACGCACTGTGAGGGGGAGACTCTTGGAGCAAGGCCTGGTCTCAAGGAGGGCAGCAAAGAAGCCACTTCTCTCCAGAAAAAACATCATGGACAGACTGATATTCTGCAAAAGGTACAGGCAGTGGACTGCTGAGGACTGGGGTAAAGTTATTTTCTCTGATGAATCCCTTTTCGATTGTTTGGGACATCAGGAAAACGCCTCATTCGGAGAAGACAAGGTGAGCGCTACCACCATTCTTGTCTCATGCCAACTGTTAAGCATCCTGAAACCATTCATGTGTGGGGTTGCTTCTCAGCCAAGGGAATCGGCTCTCTCACAGTCTTGCCTAAAAACACAGCCATGAATAAAGAATGGTACCAGAATGTCCTCCAAGAGCAACTTCTCCCAACCCTCCAAGAGCAGTTTGGCGATCAACAATGCCTTTTCCAGCATGATGGAGCACCTTGCCATAAAGCAAAGGTGATAACTAAATGGCTCAGGGAACAAAACATAGAGATTTTGGGTCCATGGCCTGGAAACTCCCCAGATCTTAATCCCATTGAGAACTTGTGGTCAATCATCAAGACGGGTGGACAAACAAAAACCTAAAAATTCTGACAAAATGAAAGCATTGATTGTGCAAGAATGGACTGCTATCAGTCAGGATTTGGTCCAGAAGTTGATTGAGAGCATGCCAGGGAGAATTGCAGAGGTCCTGAAGAAGAAGGGTCAACACTGCAAATATTGACTTGCTGCATTAACTCATTCTGTCAATATAAGCTTTTGTTACTCATATGTTTGCAATTATTATATTTCTGTCTGTGATAAAAACATCTGTCAAACACACATAAAAACCAGAGGGCAGCAGATCATGTGAAAATATAATATTTGTGTCATTCTCAAAACTTTTGGCCATGACTGTAGAGGTAGCAGAGCTGACTGTGAGGTCACATCCAGCTGTCCTTGACTTTTCTGCAGAAAATATGCTGCAAAAAAAGTCAACCTGCGTATTTGCAGCATTTTTTCACCATCCATTCAAGTCAATGGGTGAAAAACGCTGAAAAAAGGGGGTATTAGACCTACCGGTAATTATGTTTCCAGGAGTCTATCCTGACAGCACCATGGGGGACGTCCTCCTCCTCCTTGCTGGGACAGGAAAACTCATGAAAGGTTAAAAGGCCCCTCCCGCCCCCCTATCCCTCAGTGTTGTACCAAGAACCAAGACATGTATAATGCTCATAACATTTTATTGAACAATAAATCATATTACATCAAATGACATATTCAAAAGGGAGAAGAGGGAGGGAGCTACCAGTGCTGTCAGGATGGACTCATGGAAACATAATTACTGGTAGGTCTAATACCCCCTTTCCAGGACGTCCCTCCTGACAGCACCATGGGGAGTACCAAAGAAAGCTCCTTAGGGTGGGATTACTGCATGCAGAACCTTCCTGCCGAAGGCAGTGCGCTGGCCTGAGAGTACATCCATTTTGTAGTGTTTACAAAATGTATCTTGTCTGGTCCACGTTGCTGCCCTACAGATCTGATCTAGAGAAGCGCCTGCTCTTTCCGCCCAAGAGGCGGAAATTCCCCGGGTAGAGTGGGCCTTTAGACCCTCCGGGGGGCTGGTCTCCTCAGCCCAGTAGGCTTCCGCGATTACGGAAGTGATCCATCTTGCGATGGAAGCCTTCGAGGCCTTTCTACCCTTGTACCTTCCTCCGTAAAGGATGAATAAATTTGGATCCAAACGCCAGTCCCTAGTGGCTTCAACGTAGTCTATGACCATTCTCCTGACGTCCAACGAATGGAACCTTAACTCCTTTGCGTTGGCAGGATTGTCGCAGAAGGACGGTAAGACAATTTATTGGTTACGGTTTTCAGTAGACGCTACCTTTGGGATGAAAGCAGGGTCTAATCTTAAGACTATGCTATCGTCCCTAATTTGAAGATACGGATCTCTGGTGGATAGCGCCTGGATTTCCCCTACTCTCTTGGCCGTAGTAACTGTGACTAGAAAGGCCGCTTTCTTAGTAAGAAGGGAAAGAGGCATGTTACTGCTGTGAGTGTATGGACCCTTACAAAGTGCCTTAAGGACCAGAGTAAGGTCCCAAGGTGGAAGACTCTGACGAATGTGGGGCGCAGCCGTTGAGTAGCTCGGATGAATCTAACTACCCAAGGGTGGGATGGGAGTGAATAGTCAAAGAAGGAGCGTAAAGCTGCTATCTGAACCTTCAGTGTGCTAGGTCTGAGTCCTTTGCTAAAACCTGCCTGTAGGAAATCTAGTATCTTAGGAATGTCTGGCGCGCCCGCCACCAAGTCGGACCTGCCACTCTCCAGACAGAACCGTTTCCAGATTTTAAGGTAAATTGCTGACGTGACCGGTTTCCTACTGGCCTGGATGGTAGCTATGACCTGGTCTGATAGTGTCACGGGTGTGTCGCGGCGGAGATCGTCGCGATTGCACACCCTGACTTCGCACAGCTGAGTTTCTGGTGCTGGGTGTTTTTCGGCACTGAGGGAGTTAATTCTTTCTCTCTCGGTGCTGGACTGACCAGCCTCGCCCAGCTGCGATTGATGTTTTGTTAATTAGCTTCCTTCATATACCTGCTGGTCTGCTGGGAAGTTGCCGGTGAAAGCATTCATTCAGACCAGCAGAGCGGATCGCTTCTGACAAGACTTAAGCTAAGAGTGCCTGTTGTGGTTTTTCCTCTCCTCGCTTATTGTTTATCTCCTTAACCTTTTGTGTTCCTCTGTAGTGGAAGTTTTGTATGCAAGGCAGTGTTTTCTTTACCCCTTGTCTGTTTCGTTTGTCTTAGACTGTGTGTAAGCTGTGACCTGCCCATTCCCTGTGGTGGTTATCAGGGTCCTTCTCAGGACTAGATTACAGTGGTCAGGGATCTACAAGAGACAGGGTTACGCTGGCGGCCTGGACCTCTGTACCATTAACAGTACCTCCAGGTAGAGGGACTAGTCAGGACCCCAGTTCAGGGTAAGCATAGACCCCGGTCCACCTCTATCCTGAGACAGCGTGACACGTACACAGTATAGACCCACAATACATAGGATATTATGTCAGGTAAGACATTGCTGGCAGATACTATGTATACATGTTCATATTTTCTATTATATGAAATATAGAATGTTGTCACATTAGATATATGTTACTATCATAGAATATATCTGTTATGCGTCGTGACATTTTCACCGGCCACTCTAAAAGATTCTCCCCAGCTACCATGGATCCAGTAGCCCAGTTAGCTCAGCAGTTGCAGAGTTTGTCCATGGAGCTGACGGACGTTAAGTCCAAGGTTTTGTACCCCCGGGAGCAAACCAGATCTGAACCTAAAGTAGCTCTCCCGGACAGGTTCACTGGGGGGCGGGACAAATTTTTTACCTTCCGGGAGGCATGTAAATTATATTTTCGGCTACGGCCTCGGTCTTCGGGGAGTGAAGATCAGAGGGTGGGAATTGTCATCTCGCTCTTACAAGGGGACCCTCAATCCTGGGCGTTCTCTCTTCCTCCGGACTCCCCGGCTCTCCAGTCAGTAGATCGATTTTTTACAGCCCTGGGTCTGGTATATGATGACCCGGATCGGGTCTCCCTTGCTGAAACGAAGTTACGTAAGATACAGCAGGGAGATCGTCCGGCGGAGGAATTTTCTTCTGAGTTCCGTAGATGGGCCACAGATACTCAGTGGAATGACCCAGCTCTTAGGAGCCAGTTTTGTCAAGGATTATCTGACAAATTAAAAGATGTGTTGGCTCAGTATGATTCTCCTCCGTCACTGGAGGCCGCTATGGCCCTTGCTATTCGCATTGATAGACGGCTTCGGGAGAGGTGCGAGGTAACTCCGCCCCCTGTGAGGACTCCACCTTCTACTATAGTCCCTGACATTGAGGTTCCCCTGGTTTGTTCTGAGGAGCCTATGCAGTTAGGAGGGACATCGTTTCGAGGGAGGGGATCGGCGGTGCGCCGCAAGACAGGAAAGTGTTACTTCTGCGGGAGAAAGGGACATTTTGTTGGGGGGTGTCCATCCCGTACTTTGCTGAGCAAGGAGTCGCCGGAAAACTGTTGATCCCAGGTTGTGTGGTGGACGACAATCTGGGAGTATGTATTTCGTCCCCAAGTCCGTCTCAGTTTCTCGTACCAGCGGAGGTGGTGGTAGGTACGAGAACTGAGAGGATTTCTGTTCTTCTGGATAGTGGGGCCGCGGCTAATCTGGTGGACGCTCGGTTTGCCCAGGTGCAAGGTATGCAACTGAGTGTATTGGCCAAACCTATCCCTATATTCTCTATTGACGCCAGGCCTCTCGGTCAAGGTAGCTTTGTGCAAGCCGTGCATAACATAGACCTTCGAGTGGGGGCAATACATAAAGAACTATTGTCTTGTTATGTGTTGGAGGGCCTTCCCACTCCTATTGTGTTGGGACTTCCTTGGTTAACTAAACATAACCCAGTTATTAATTGGCAATCCAGAGAGATAAGCCAGTGGGGTGAATTTTGCAATAGTAACTGCATGAACACGGTCATCGGGGCGGTCATGCCTAGAACCTTACCTCCTTTTCTGGAGGACTTTGAGGATGTGTTTTCAGAGGAAGGGTGTCAAGAATTACCTCCTCATCGCGCGTATGACTGTGCTATAAAATTGCTTCCTGATGCTAAGTTACCAAAATCTAGGTTATATAACCTTTCTGGTCCTGAGAGGCAAGCTATGAAGGATTATATTTCGGAAAGTCTGGCCAAGGGGCATATTAGACCTTCATCTTCCCCAGTGGCCGCGGGGTTCTTCTTTGTGAAGAAAAAAGATGGAGGCCTACGCCCTTGTCTGGATTTCCGTGAGCTTAATCGGATTACGGTCCGAGATCCGTATCCGCTCCCACTTATTCCTGATCTCTTCAATCAGATTGTGGGCGCCAAATGGTTCTCTAAGTTGGATCTCAGGGGGGCGTATAATCTGATTAGGATAAAGGAGGGGGATGAGTGGAAGACGGCGTTTAACACTCCGGAGGGACATTATGAGAACCTTGTCATGCCTTTCGGTCTGACTACTGCCCCGGCGGTGTTTCAACATTTTGTTAATGACATTTTTCGCCACCTAGTGGGACAGTTTGTTGTCATTTATCTAGATGACATCTTAATTTACTCGCCGGATCTTGTGTCTCATCAGGAGCATGTGAGACAGGTGTTGCAGATCTTGCGAGACAATAAACTGTACGCCAAATGGGAGAAGTGTGTATTCGCTGTACAAGAACTTCAGTTTTTAGGATTCCTGGTGTCAGCTTCCGGTTTCCGTATGGACCCTGGGAAAGTGAAGGCTGTGCTTGAATGGGATCGGCCAGAGAATCTTAAAGCACTGCAGCGTTTCCTGGGGTTTGCTAACTACTACCGGAAATTTATTCGTAATTTCTCATCCGTTGTCAAACCTCTCACTGACATGACAAAAAAAGGGACGAATTTTTCTAGGTGGTCTGACAAAGCTTGTCAAGCATTTTCCTCCTTGAAAAAATGTTTTGCTTCAGCACCCATACTCATCCAACCTGATGCATCACAACCGTTCATTGTGGAGGTAGACGCATCTGACGTAGGAGTGGGTGCGGTATTATCTCAAGGTCCGTCCCCTGGTAAATGGCATCCGTGCGCTTTCTTCTCTAAAAAATTGTCGTCCGCCGAGAGGAATTATGATGTCGGCTATAGGGAACTCTTGGCCATTAAGTTGGCTTTTGAAGAGTGGCGTCACTTTTTGGAGGGGGCAGTCCACCCGGTCACCGTCATTACTGATCACAAGAACCTGCTGTATTTAGAGTCTGCAAAACGTCTGAATTCCAGACAAGCTAGATGGTCGTTGTTTTTTACCAGGTTTAATTTTGTCGTCACATATCGTCCTGGGTCAAAAAATGTAAAGGCTGATGCCTTATCTTGTAGTTTCCCGGGGGCCGGGAAGACGGATGACCCGGTTCCTATTCTTCAGGAGGGAGTTGTGGTGTCGGCTGTATGCTCTGAGCTTGAGGAGGAGGTATTGGAGGCTCAGGGGGACGCCCCTGTAGGACCTCCAGGGAGACTGTTTGTTCCAGATCAGTTAAGACAAAAGGTTATCGAGGCACATCATAATTCTGCTTTGGCAGGACACCCAGGGAGTAAAGCAACTGTAGATCTCCTTTCTCGCCGGTTTTGGTGGCCTAACTTAAATAAAGAGGTGGTAACTTTTGTCGCGTCCGGTGGGGTATGTGCGCGCTCTAAGACCCCACATACCTGTCCGTCTGGGGCCCTTTTACCGTTGAAAATCCCGGAGCGTCCATGGACCCATCTGTCTATGGACTTCATTACGGACCTCCCTCCGTCTTCAGGTAAAACTGTCATACTGGTTGTAGTTGACAGGTTCAGCAAAATGGCACATTTTATTGCTCTTCCTGCTCTTCCTAATGCTAAGACTCTGGCGCAGGTGTTCATTGGGGAGATTGTGAGACTTCACGGGTTGCCTTCCGATGTGGTGTCGGATCGGGGGTCTCAGTTTGTGTCCAAATTCTGGAGGGCATTTTGTTCTCGTCGGGGGATGCAGTTGTCATTTTCTTCGGCTTTTCATCCGCAGACCAATGGTCAGACAGAGCGTCTGAATCAGAGCTTGGAGACATATCTCCGGTGTTTTGTCTCAGAGAACCAAGAGGACTGGTCTTCTTTCTTGCCTCTGGCAGAGTTCGCTCTTAACAATAGGCGGAGCGAGTCCACTGGTAAGTCCCCGTTTTTTGGGGCATATGGTTTTCACCCCCAGTTTTGTACTTTCAATGGGGGGGGCTCTTCTGGGGTTCCTGAGGAGGAACGATTTTCGTCGTCACTTGCTTCAGTGTGGAGAGGAGTGCTTAATAATCTGAGCACTATGGGGAACCGATACAAACGTATAGCTGATAGGAGGAGAGTGTCTGGTCCGGACCTAAGTGTGAACGATCTGGTATGGTTGTCTACCAAGAATATAAAACTCGGTCCCAGATTCATCGGACCATACAGGATCAGTTCAATAATTAATCCGGTGGCTTTCCGTCTTGACCTCCCTCCTACGTTTAAAATCCACAATGTGTTCCACAAATCGTTGCTTAAGAGGTACGTGGCACCAGTTATACCGTCACCTCTACCTCCTCCTACAGTGGTGGTCAATGGTAATTTGGAGTTTCAGGTATCGAAGATCATTGACTCATGTCTGAATCGCCGGTCCCTTCAGTACCTTGTTCATTGGAGGGGGTATGGTCCTGAGGAGAGGATGTGGGTTTCTGCGTCGGATATTAACGCAGACCGATTGGTTCGGGCCTTCCACACTACTCACCCAGATAGACCAGGCCCTGAGGGTCCGGAGGCCCCTCGTAGAAGGGGGGGTACTGTTACGGGTGTGTCGCGGCGGAGATCGTCGCGATTGCACACCCTGACTTCGCACAGCTGAGTTTCTGGTGCTGGGTGTTTTTCGGCACTGAGGGAGTTAATTCTTTCTCTCTCGGTGCTGGACTGACCAGCCTCGCCCAGCTGCGATTGATGTTTTGTTAATTAGCTTCCTTCATATACCTGCTGGTCTGCTGGGGAAGTTGCCGGTGAAAGCATTCATTCAGACCAGCAGAGCGGATCGCTTCTGAGAAGACTTAAGCTAAGAGTGCCTGTTGTGGTTTTTCCTCTCCTCGCTTATTGTTTATCTCCTTAACCTTTTGTGTTCCTCTGTAGTGGAAATTTTGTATGCAAGGCAGTGTTTTCTTTACCCCTTGTCTGTTTCGTTTGTCTTAGACTGTGTGTAAGCTGTGACCTGCCCATTCCCTGTGGTGGTAATCAGGGTCCTTCTCAGGACTAGATTACAGTGGTCAGGGATCTACAGGAGACAGGGTTATGCTGGCGGCCTGGACCTCTGTACCATTAACAGTACCTCCAGGTAGAGGGACTAGTCAGGACCCCAGTTCAGGGTAAGCATAGACCCCGGTCCACCTCTATCCTGAGACAGCGTGACACGTACACAGTATAGACCCACAATACATAGGATATTATGTCAGGTAAGACATTGCTGGCAGATACTATGTATACATGTTGATATTTTCTATTATATGAAATATAGAATGTTGTCACATTAGATATATGTTACTATCATAGAATATATCTGTTATACGTCGTGACAGATAGGCCCTTAGCTTTCAGGATGTTCCTCTCAGGATCCAGGCTGAGAGGTGTAGTCTTCCCGGATTCGGGTGGCAGACTGGGCCCTGATGGATCACATCCCTTGACCGGGGGAGTTCTACTGGGTTCTCTACCGCCATGTCTGTTAACAGGGAGAACCAGCTCCTTTTCGGCCAGAATGGGGCTATCAATATGACGGTAGCTCGATCTTCTCTGATCTTCCTTAGCACAGCTGGAATGAGTGCTAAAGGTGGGAATGCGTACGAGAGATGTTCCCCCCACTTCTGACTCAGGGCATCCAGTCCTTCTGGAGCATCCAAAGGGCTCAAAGAGAAGAACATTGAAGCTTTTGCATTTCATCTGTTTGCGAATAGGTCTATCCGGGGAGTTCCCCACCGTCGACATAGCTCCTGGAAGATGTCCTGGTCCAATTCCCATTCGGTTGGGCTGACTTCTTTCCTGCTTAGGTAGTCTGCCACCACGTTCTGAGATCCTTCCAGGTGAACTGCTGTTAAGGAGAGGACTGTGCTCTCTGCCCAGGCAAATATCCTCCCTGACAGATCTTGAAGCTATCGATGTCTGGGGCCTCCCTGGTGGTTCAGAAACAAAATTGTGGTTACGTTGTCGGAAAAGATTCTGACGTGTTGGTCTGTGAGTCTGGATCTGTTTCTCCTTAAAGCTTCCCATACGGCGTATAGTTCTTTGAAGTTTGAAGATCTGTTCCTGATGCAGTCGGGCCACCTGCCCTGTAGAATTGTCAGGAATTGAACCCAGTGCCTCTTGTTCACCGGCCAGCAGCTCTACCATCTGAGCTATTCTGCTGGCTGCAAGGTTCCTTGCTGAACCCAGATACCATTGACTGTTCTTCCTGATCGGCTCCACCCAGTGCTCTCTTGATTGGCCTCTGATTGCCAATTACACACCCTATATAGACCTGGCCCTGTGGGTGTGTCATTGCGAGATTATTGTGCTCTTAGCCTTTAGTCAAGCGTTTCCTGCTGTTCCTGCTGCTACCAATACCGCTCTCCTGTGAACTGACCTCGGCCTGCCCTTCTGACTACGCTCTCCGCCTGATCCATTGCTACCAATACCGCTCTCCTGTGAACTGACCTCGGCCTGCCCTTCTGACTACGCTCTCCGCCTGATCCATTGCTACCAATACCGCTCTCCTGTGAACTGACCTCGGCCTGCCCTTCTGACTACGCTCTCCGCCTGATCCAGTGCTACTAATAACGCCTTTCCAGTGTACCGTCCCGGCTATCTCCGACCACGTTACCTGTCTCTGCTTCCCCTAGTGTTTGCAGTAACATCGGCTCCAACCCAGACGGGATCCTGACAGAATAATCTCGCACCAAAATGGAGTCCGCTGTAAACACCCTGAGGCGGCAAGTTACGGAACTTCAAAATTTTTGTACTAACTATCAAGGAAAATATTCTGTTACAAACGGAGTTCACGGGTCTACAACAAGAAGTAATTGAGCTACAAAAACAACTTCTGGACGTGCGCAATTCAGGGTCCGAATCAAACGCGCGGCTGCCGCTGTCTGCAAAGTTCAGTGGGATCGCCAGCAGTACCGAGGATTCCTCAATCAATGCCGCATATACTTCCAGATGCAACCTGCTCCCTTTACCAGTGAGAGGAAGAAAGTTTTTTTCATGATAAATCTCCTGACGGATGAAGCTCTTGCTTGGGCTTCACCTTATGTAGAAAAGGACTATGACCTCCTTAATGACCTGGAAGCTTTTACCGCAGCTATGAATCAAGTTTTTGATGACCCAAACCGCTGTGCCACAGCAGAAACCAAATTACATAATTTGCGCCAAGGACGTCGCTCTGTTGCGGAATATACATCGGAGTTCCGTCGCTGGGTGGCCGACACCACCTGGAATTCAGCGGCCCAGAGAAGTCAATTTCGACGAGGGTTATCAGAACCAGTGAAAGACGAGCTTGCCAGGGTTGAGACCCCTGACCGTTTGGAGGACTTTATTCAACTGTGTATCCGGATAGACCAGAGACTTACTGAAAGGAGAAAGGAGAGACTGCGAGCACTTGGGAATAGCCCTGGCTTCTCATTTTCAGCATCAGACCACCAAGAAAAGACGCAAGGCGTGTCTGAACCGATGCAGATCGACGTCATCCGAAGACCACTCTCTGCACAGCAGAAGGAGAGGCGACGTGCAGAACATCTCTGCCTCTATTGTGGGGACCCTGGACACTATGCCATCAATTGTCCTAACAAAAGGACTATAGCCCTTACCAATAACAGGTCTGCCAGCAATATGGACCTTTCTCAGCAGTCGGTTTCCATCATGCAGACTATCTCATCAGTAACACCAGAAACAGACAAAATACATACTACATCATCTCATTTTGTAATCCCCATTCAGGTTGTAATGGGCACCCAAAAAATACAATGCTCTGCCCTGTTGGATTCGGGAGCAGGAGGAAATTTTATGGACTTAAAATTTACACATGATAATGATATTTCCAGTAGGACCAATTCCACACCAATTGAAATGGAAACTGTGGATGGATCACCCTTGTCTTCTGGACCTGTCACGCATGAGACAATCGAACTTGAGATTTGTATCGAACCGTATCATTATGAAGCTGTCAGTTTCCACCTTATTTCATCTCCGAAATTTCCGGTTATCCTAGGATCCCCTGGTTTTCAGTCCATAACCCTTCTATCAACTGGGCATCAAGGACCATCAAGTTCCATCTGACTACTGCAAGAATAATTGTCATAAGGAACCCCCTGTTCTCCAACAAGTCCAAATCTCTGAGATTTCGCATGAGAAGGAAGAGAAACTACCACCTCAATATCAGCAGTTCTCTGATGTCTGCAGTAAGAAGAAAGCAGATCAATTACCTCCTCACCGTCCTTACGACTGTCCCATTGAATTACTGCCAGGAACAACCATTCCATTTGGGCGGATTTACAATCTTTCTGAACCTGATTTGAAGGTATTAAGAGAGCTCCTGGATGAAAATTTAGAGAAAGGCTTTATTCGACCTTCCACATCTCCATCTGGGGCACCCCTGTTCTTTGTTGAAAAGAAAGACTCCACTCTGCGGCCATGTATTGACTACAGAGAGATTAATAATATCACCGTCAAGAATCGCTACCCGCTACCCTTGATTCCTGAACTATTCGAGAGACTCCGTTCTGCGAAAATCTTTACGAAGATAGATCTTAGAGGGGCTTACAACCTCATACGGATTCGCCCAGGAGATGAGTGGAAGACCGCCTTCAGAACGAGATATGGACATTTTGAATCTCTGGTTATGCCCTTTGGCCTTAGCAATGCCCCAGCCACCTTTCAACATTTTATTAATGATGTATTTCGAGATTTCTTGGATCAATTCGTTGTGGCTTATCTCGATGACATTCTTATATTTTCAGACACCTTGGAAGAGCATCGCAGGCACGTCCAGTTAGTCTTGGAACGACTACAGGAGAACCATCTTTACATTAAACTTGAAAAATGTGAGTTTGAACAAACCAGTATCCAATTTCTGGGATATATCATCTCCCAGAAGGTCTGAACATGGATCCCAGCAAAATCAATGCTGTAGTGGACTGGCCTGTTCCAAGAAATTTAAAAGACGTCCAGCGTTTCATAGGATTTGCAAATTTTTACCGAAAATTTATAAAGAACTTTTCACGGATCATACTACCAATTACCACACTAACAAAAAAGACCAAAGCATTTTTCTGGTCTCCGGAGGCACAGGAGGCTTTTGACAAGTTGAAAACTCTTTTTACGTCTGCTCCATTGTTAGTACACCCAAATCCTGAATTGCCATTTACTGTCGAAGTGGACGCCTCGGACTCTGCAGTGGGAGCCATTCTGTCTCAGCAAGTTGGGGACAAAATGCAACTTCACCCATGTGCGTTTCTTTCCCACACCATGTCACCTGCAGAAAAAAAACTATGACATCGGTAATAAAGAACTGTTAGCCATTAAAGTTGCCTTCTCCGAGTGGAGACATCTTCTGGAAGGCGCTAATCACCCTGTGACTGTCCTCACGGACCACAAGAATCTTGAATTCCTCCGTACAGCAAAAAGATTGTCTGCAAGACAAGCACGATGGGCCTTATTTTTCTCAAGATTCAATTTTATAATCTCTTACCGGCCTGGTTCAAGGAATGGCAAGGCTGATGCCCTGTCCAGGATGTGTTTGGAACCTCAGGAGAGGTCTAGTAATGACGATACAATTCTAGGCCCTAAAAATTTTTTGGGAATATTGCACTCTAAAGGACTATGTAATAGAATTAAAGATGGATACCAAGAGGACTCTTTCCTTAACCATCCTTCGGAAGACGTCGATCTTTCATTCAAAGAGGGGTTTTGGATGCAGAAACACAAAATATATGTACCTGAATCTTCTCGCCTTGAAGTCCTCAAAAGTGTCCATGATTCTAAACTGGCAGGACATCCTGGAGTTGCAAAAACACAAGACTTACTACTTCGTTTCTTTTGGTGGCCTAATTGTAGGAAGGACGTGAGGAAATATGTTTCAACCTGTTTAATATGCGCACGAAACAAGACCCCACGATCGTCTCCTCTAGGACTCCTGCAACCACTCCCAGTTCCATCCAGGCCTTGGGGATCTATTTCCATGGATTTTATTGTGGAACTACCCCCTTCCAAACAGATGACCGTCATCCTTGTCATAGTGGACCGACTCACAAAAATGGCCCACTTTATTCCAACTGAAGGAATTCCTACTGCTGAAAAAACTGCAGAACTGATGATCAAAGAGGTATTCAGGTTACATGGAATTCCTGACAGCGTGGTGTCTGACAGAGGCGTTCAGTTTATGTCAAAATTTTGGAAGAGTTTCTGTACAGCCTTGGGAGTCACGGTGAATATTTCTACTGTAACGGGTCAGGGAGGCGGAACCTCTGAGCTTTATTATACAAGGAGGCTTTCCTTGTAAAGGAGCGGGTGGCGCCCGGGGAGACAGACAGGAAGTCACGGCAAGTGACAGGGACAGTCTTTGGACAGACGGGAAAGAGGTCACGGCAAGTGACCGGGGCAGTCTCTGGATAGACAGGCAGGTAGTCACGGCAAGTGACCGGGGCAGTCTCTGGATAGACAGGCAGGTAGTCACGGCAAGTGACCGGGGCAGTCTCTGGATAGACAGGCAGGTAGTCACGGCAAGTGACCGGGGCAGTCTCTGGATAGACAGGCAGGTAGTCACGGCAAGTGACCGGGGCAGTCTCTGGATAGACAGGCAGGTAGTCACGGCAAGTGACCGGGCAGTCTCTGGATAGACAGGCAGGTAGTCACGGCAAGTGACCGGGGCAGTCTCTGGATAGACAGGCAGGTAGTCACGGCAAGTGACCGGGGCAGTCTCTGGATAGACAGGCAGGTAGTCACGGCAAGTGACCGGGGCAGTCTCTGGATAGACAGGCAGGTAGTCACGGCAAGTGACCGGGCAGTCTCTGGAAGGACAGGTATATACGACCTGAGATGGTGGAGCCTCCCGGTAGGCTAGCAGGCAGATGACAGATGAACGCCCCAAGTGAGCAGGCGAGAGTCTCTGGAATAGACGATGGTCACCGCATGTGACGTCCGAACCTCCGGGTAGGTCTGCAGGCAGATAGCAGACAGCAAACTGGCGGGAGACAGGCAGGTAACTGGTAACGGAACCTGAGGGCTGAAGCAGAGTAAACAGTGCAACAACATTGCTCGGGCACCTCCATTAAGGAGGGAGTACTTTATATAGGGTGGAGTCCTCCGGCATCGGCCGGGGACCTTTTTTGAAAGATGCGCGCGGCCCCTTTAAGAGCGGGGGAGCGCGCGGGCGCGCGCCCTAGTCCAGCAGCAGGGAAGGAGCGCGCGACCCCAGCAGGGCGGAAGGAGGACGCCGAGCGTGGGTAAGAGGGGCGACGTCCCTGCCTGGCAGAGGACGCTGGCGCAGGGGAACAGCGTCCCTGCCTGGCAGAGGGCAGGGACGCCGGCGCTACATCTACCGCTTTCCATCCTCAGTCCAATGGCCAGACGGAGAGAACGAACCAGACTTTGGAGCAATACCTCCGTTGCTTCATTTCCTATCTTCAGGATGACTGGGTGGACTATTTACCAACAGCAGAGTTTGCCTACAACAACTCCATACATAGCGCTACATCTCAAACCCCATTTTTTGCTGACTATGGATTACATCCAGTATTTATCCCTAATCTGCCAGTGAACACTCCCATTCCTGCTGTTAATGACAGACTTGCAAAATTACAGGAATCCCAGAAGGAACTATCAGAGATGTTACTCAAGACCCAGGAAGAATATAAGGAAGCAGCAGATAAACATCGGAGAGTGCCCCCTGCTCTTCAGGTTGGAGACAAAGTTTGGCTGTCCACTAAAAATCTAAAGACACATGTACCATCTTCCAAATTTGGTTAAAAATTCATTGGACCTTTTCAAATTTCTGCAAAAATTAACCAGGTTGCTTTTCGTTTAAAACTTCCCAACAATCTAAAGATTCATCCAGTATTTCACATATCCTTGCTCAAACCCTTTTGTGAAAATCCGTTTCCAGGAAGAATTCAGCCACCTCCTCCACCAGAAAGGATCCGTGGTGAAGAAGAATACATTGTGGATAAGATTCTGGACTCCCGAAAATTCAGAGGTAGACTGCAGTATCTGGTGCAGTGGAAGGGTTATGGACCAGAGAAAAAATTCATGGGAACCAAAGGACAACGTCCATGCTCCTAGACTTACAAGAGCCTTTCATCAGAGGTACCCAGATAAGCCATCTCCTGAGATGTCCAGAGGCCATCCTGGAAGGAGTGGAGTACTGTCAGGAATTGAACCCAGTGCCTCTTGTTCACCGGCCAGCAGCTCTACCATCTGAGCTATTCTGCTGGCTGCAAGGTTCCTTGCTGAACCCAGATACCATTGACTGTTCTTCCTGATCGGCTCCACCCAGTGCTCTCTTGATTGGCCTCTGATTGCCAATTACACACCCTATATAAGCCTGGCCCTGTGGGTGTGTCATTGCGAGATTATTATGCTCTTAGCCTTTAGTCAAGCGTTTCCTGCTGTTCCTGCTGCTACCAATACCGCTCTCCTGTGAACTGACCTCGGCCTGCCCTTCTGACTACGCTCTCCGCCTGATCCATTGCTACCAATACCGCTCTCCTGTGAACTGACCTCGGCCTGCCATTCTGACTACGCTCTCCGCCTGATCCATTGCTACCAATACCGCTCTCCTGTGAACTGACCTCGGCCTGCCCTTCTGACTACGCTCTCCGCCTGATCCAGTGCTACTAATAACGCCTTTCCAGTGTACCGTCCCGGCTATCTCCGACCACGTTACCTGTCTCTGCTTCCCCTAGTGTTTGCAGTAACATCGGCTCCAACCCAGACGGGATCCTGACAAGAATTCTGCCCTGAAGGTGGGCTCCCCAACCCCACAGACTGGCATCCGTGGTTACTGTTACGTAGGGAGAGGCGGACCACAGCACCCCCACTCCGAGGTTGCAAGACTGAGTCCACCAGACGAGTGACTCCTTTACGGCACTTGGTAGGCGCATTGATCTATCCAAAGATGTTTGAGATCGTTCCCATACCGCCAGTATCTCC
The DNA here is from genome assembly GCA_033576555.1 of Oophaga sylvatica. Taxonomy (NCBI): domain Eukaryota; kingdom Metazoa; phylum Chordata; class Amphibia; order Anura; family Dendrobatidae; genus Oophaga; species Oophaga sylvatica. The sequence continues at coordinate 42,472 of JARQOD010000820.1, read as the reverse complement.
CTTTGTAGAGGTCTTGAGTGGGCTTGCGCCCATCTGACGCAGGGGATGCAAGCCGTCATTTGTCCTAATGCCTTCATGGCGCATCTTATGGAGGTCTGGTGTCTTGAGAGGCCTTTCATTAGGTCTCGAACAACCTTCTGCTTGCCTTCTGGCAGATATGAGATTCTGTCCCTGGAATCTAGCAGTACTCTCAAGAAGACCTTCCTCTGATCGGGTATTAGGTCTGACTTCTGCCAATTTATGGCCCAGCCTAGAGACTCCAGTATCCTGATGCATTGGTCTCTGTGTCTGACGAGTGCCTCTTCGGATTCTGCGACAATGAGGAAGTTGTCCAGATACGGCACAATTGTGGTACCCAGGCTTCTTAGGAAGGCCACTACCTCCGCGACCAGTTTTGTGAAAATTTGGGGGGTCGAAGCCAGCCCGAAAGGTAGGCACTGGAACTGGAAGTGGCAGGTCTGGGTCGGCAGCCTTACTGCAAATTGTAAGAGGCTCTGAGATGAAGGATGCACGGGGACCTGATAATATGCACTTTTTAGATCGAGGGTGCACATGACTGCATCCCTGTCTATGAGATGAACTGCCGAGCGATTGATTCCATCCGGAATCTTTTGTATCTGACCCAGCGATTTAGAGGTTTCAAGTTTATGATGGTGCGGGTCTCCCCTGATGGCTTTGTGATGGTAAACAGGGATGAATAGTGCCCCCTGCCCACTTCTGCCTCGGGAACCGGGATTATCACAGAGGTGCTGACCATGCTCTGAAGGTCTAACCAAATGGCTGAGTCCGGTAGGACCAGTGTAGGGGAAACAATCTTTCGGGGGAGGGGAGTAAAGCTCTATGCTGTATCCTTCTGCGATGGTTTGGCGGACCCACTGATGTTTTGTAATCTGAGCCTATTCTGCAGCAAAGAAGCGGAGCCTTCCCCCAATAGGTGTGGCGTCATTGTCTTTTATTCCTATGGTAAGAGCTAAAGAAGGTACTCTTGCTCTTTCCTCCCTGTGACTGGGAACTCTTGTAGGACCCTCTACTTGGCCTACCCTGGGCTCTAGGGTCATAGTGCTTCCCTGGAAAGGGCTGGGATCATCTCGTCTTATCCTCCGGGAACCCCTTCTTTACGTCTGTTGCTGACTCAAGAATACTATCTAGAGCCGGCCCAAAAACCCTTGAGCCTGAAAAGGGGATGGAGCACAGTTTGGTTTTAGAAGCATTATCTCCCGACCAGGATTTCAACCAAACGGCTCTCCTAGCTGCGTTAGATAGGGAGCTGTTTCTGGCCGAAAATCTAACTGATTCGGCCGACATGTCAGCTAAGAATGCCGTGGCCGATCTCATGATAGGGAGGGATGCAAGGATCTCGGCTCTGGGGGTCTTATTGGACAGCTGTTCCTCCAACTGACTCATCCAGAGGAACATAGATCTAGCGACTGAGGTGGCCGCTACGTTAGTTCTGATCAGAGCCGCGGATGCCTCCCAGGCCCGCTTTAGGAGTATATCGGCCTTTCTGTCCATCAGGTCGCGCAGGTTAGACGAGTCCTCGAAGGGGATAGCCGTCTTTTTTGTGACCCTGGCTACTGGGACATCGATCTTAGGGATCTCCTCCCATAGCCTGACATCTTCCGAGTCGAATGGTAGACGCTGTCACGGGTGTGTCGCCACGAAGATCGTCGCGATTGCACAGCCTGACTTCTCGCAGCTGAGTTTTTGGTGCTTGGTGTTTTTCGGCAGTGAGGGAGTTAATTCTCTCTCTGTGCTAGACGAGGCCCAGCCTCACCCAGCTGCAGTTAATTCTGCAGTATTGGGACTCCTTCAAATACCTGCCGGTCTGATAGGGTAGTTGTCGGTGAAAGCATTTCATACAGACCATCAGAGCTGATCGTGGTATTGAAGAGTTTGGAGTGAAGTGTACTCGGTGTGGTTTTTTCTCTTCCTCGCTTTATCATTTATCTCCTTACCCGTTTGTGTTCCCTCTGTTATTGTGGTGTGAGTTTTTGTATGCAAGGTGGTTTTTGGTTTTCCCCTTGTACTGTCTCGTTTGTCTAGTACTGTGTATTAGCATTTACTACCCTGTCCCCTACTGTTGTGATCGGGGTCCTTCTCAGGACTAGATTACTGAGGTTCAGGGATTCTCAGGAGGTAGGGTTACGCTGGCGGCCTGGACCTCTGTACCATTAACAGTACCTCCAGGTAGAGGGATTAGTCAGGGCCCCAGCTTAGGGTCAGCATAGGACCCTGACCTCCTGTACGCAGTGACAGCGTGACAGACGCCCCCTGAAGTCACGGGATAGTACCAAACGACGCTCTGCGTTTTTCCATTCCTCCAAAATCATGGCCCGGATGTGTTCGCTCACGGGGAACACTGTCTGTTTCTGAGACGTAAGTCCCCCAAACATCAAGTCCTGTCTGGTCTGAGGTTTAGGAGTCTCCTCCATCTGCATGGTGGTCCGTACTGACTGGACCAAATTGTTAGTGTCCTCTGACTGGAATAGGAATTTCCTATTCCGGTCCTGGGTGTCAGGTGGAAGTTCCCCCTCTTCCTCAGAGTTAGAGTCCTCTAGGACAGATCGGTCCTCTGAGCTCAGGTCCTGTTCCCCCAAGTCCATCTCCCATCTGGGGCGCTTGCATCCGGGGATGGGGCTGGACGGCTGCAGGTGAGCCATAGTGGACATAGAGGCCTGGACTTCTTCCCGAATCATGTGCCTCATTTCTGATAGATTTCTGATAGATCAAAATCTTAGATGTACAGGCCGGACATAGGGTCTTGTCGTGGCCGTCCGATAGTTTAACATGGCAAACTGGGCATCTGAAGGACTTAGCTGATGCCTTGCCGGTCCTTTCAGTTGCTGACGGGGGAGCAGCCGGGGTTCCCTTGTCCTATAGTATGAGAACAGGGACCCGTCAGTTTAGCTTCCTGAATGGGGGTGACTATAGGGCGGTGGTTCGCTGCACCAGGTGCACTTACCCCTCCGCTCTCAGGCATCTCCGCTTCCACCCTTGTCGGTCGGGCTTCTGCACGAAGTAGGATATGCACGGGAGCCCAGCGGCGTGCTGTGTGAATCGCTGACTGCACAAGCTACCGCTCAGCGATTCAAACTGCCCGCCAGGATGTGACATCACCAGAGGTGCGGTACCGGAAGTGAGGTACCGAAAGTGACGCACCCCCCTCTCCGACACTGCGGAAGCTGGCGCTGCCTGTGTCAGTCTGATGCTGCCACGCCGGCCGAGAAGTGTAGCGTACCCCACACAGAAGCCGGCCGCCTGCGGGGTACCGGCGCTCAGGAAGCAAGCGCCCGACCCAGTAACCGCGCTGGGTCAGGAGTCGAGAGCCTCCCATCGGGAGGAGCGGCTCCGATCCAGAAGCCTGGTCCTGCTTCTGGCCTTTGGGGCAGAGGGACTCCCCCCTGGGAAGTTTCGGCCTTGGGCCTCTTGACAGGGGAAAGGATTCGGCATGGCCTCACGATCCCCCTGGGTCCGGTAAGCTTGACAGCGTTGCTCGTGTGTCCCTCCATGCAGGGACAGGAAAAACACTGAGGGATAGGGGGCGGGGAGGGGCCTTTTAACCTCTCGTGTGTTTTCCTGTCCCAGCAAGGAAGAGGAGGACGTCCCCCATGGTGCTGTCAGGAGGGACGTCCTGGAAAAAGCTGAAAGAAGTGACATGCTCTATGTAAAAAAAAACGCTGCAAAGCACAAAATACTGATGACAAAAAAACAGTGTGTGTGCATGAGATTTCTGAAATCTCATAGGCTTTGCTGGTGCTGTAAAAAGCAGCTGAAAATTAGCATAAAAAAATGCAGCAAAAATGCCCAGTGTGAACATACCCTTAAAGACCGAGTGCCCAAACTGCAATCCAAAACCCACTTATTTTTCACAGTGTCCTGAATGCTGAGGAAAGACAACTCGTACATTAGCGGAAAAAGAGATAATATCAAAGAGCTTGTAAGCGCTGCACACCAAGCCTAAGATACCAGCCAGCGAATGCACTGGATGTCTGTTCTTGAGAATGGAGAGCATGTTTAATGAAAAGTAAAATTGCAGAGTTGTTTGTTTTTACAACCTCTTTGCAATTGTAACCCTTCCTCGTGATGAGAATGACCCTTTAAGGCAGGGATATCAAACTCAAAAACACAATCGCCGGCCAACCTTGATATTTGTTAAAAACATGTCTAGAATTGGGGAAGTTTTTCCTTATAAAATTAAACGATTAACTTTTGGAATTATAGTGGAATAGTACAGTATAATATGTTCAGTAACAGCAGTAAAAAGCCGATGGCCCAACGGCCTAATATACACACCGTGGGTGCGGAAAGTATTCAGACCCCTTTACATTTTTCACTCTTTGTTTTCATTGCAGCCATTTGAGAAATGCAAGAAAAGTTCATTTTTTCTCATTAATGTGCACTCTGCACCCCATCTTTACTTTACTGATACCCCCACAGTGACCTCCTCCACACGCACAGTATGATGACCGTACTTCACACCCTCCCTCAATTCCCCAACAAAGAATGGTGACCCCATCACAGTATGATTTTGTAATCCTCACACAGCCCTCCATACAGTGTAATGGCCTCACACTATGCTCCATACAGTATAACAGGCACATAAAGTCCTCCATACAGTGTAATGGCTCCACATAGTGCTCTGTTGTGAATGTTTTGGAGACAACTTCGGAGCTGAAGCTCCCTCTGGTGGTTGCTGAGGGTATTGAACCAATGTTGAATACCAAGAGCCCTACACCTGCAAATAACGAGTGGTGGTCAGGTGATACTGACTGGCCTGATATAAGTGAGCTGACCTCCCATGATCCTCGCCGGTGATCAATTGTTCTTCCTGGTCTAGGTTGGAATTCAACTTGCTTTTCTGCTGTCTCTTGCTTGCATTCAGATAAGTCTCTTTCAGTTTTTTTTACTGTAACATATAGTTATTAAGGTTGAAGGAAGACTTTAAGTCCATCTAATTCAACCCATATCCTATCCTGTGGTTTGTATTCCTTACTTTTTGCTGCATTACTTTTTGTCTTCAGCCGGATCCCCTTCGTGGGGCTTTGGCTGGTCTCCGTTCGTTTTTTGTATTTGTTCATTTGCTCAGTTCTTGTGATATTTTTTTAGGTGGTCGAGACCGTGTGGTCTCAGTATTTTTGGATTCAGAAGTGTTGGAGGGTTTTTCTGGGTTGCAGACAGTGTTCTCTCCTGTGCTGTCCTATCTAGACAGTTTTGGGCCCCAGCGTTTGCTCAATCTATTTTCTGTCTGTGATAGCATTTTCATCTTGTCTTACCGCCATTATATGTTTGGGGGCTTCCTACTCTTTTGGGGTCAACTCCGGGCAGTTAGCTTTCCTCTTTCCATCTTCAGGGATAGCTGTCTCTCTGGCTGTGCCGAGGCGTCTAGGACCACCGTAGGTACGCTCCACAGCTGCTTCTAGTTGTGCGGTTAGTTTAGGGGTCTGCAATCTATTAGTTTCCAACCTCTCTGGTGTTTGGCTGCCTATGCAGTTTTTTGCTCCTGCCCCCTCAGCTACCTAAACATAACAGAATCACCGGCCCTACTGAAAATTCTATGGTACTCAACAGAAGGGAAAAAATAGTAAAAATAAAAAGATTGTCAGAATTTTTTTTTTTGTCTGTTACATTTTTTCCCTCTTTTTTCTCTGAGGAGGAATTTTTTCCCCAATGGAGGTCAAGCATTTGTCCGATCGTGTGGAGCAGCTTGCTGCTGAAGTTCGGAGTATTGATATCTATCTTGCTGGGGTGCATGTTGTGGAACCTAGGATCCCTCTGCCGGATTTATTTTTGGGGATCGGTCTAAGTTTTTGAATTTTAAAAATAACTGTAAGTTGTTTTTTGCCTTGAAGCCTAAATCCTCAGGGAACGCAGCACAGCAGGTTCAAATTGTCATCTCTCTCCTGCGCGGCGACCCTCAGGATTGGGCTTTTTCCTTGACACCTGGGGACCCTGTTTTGAATGATATTGATGCATTTTTTCAAGCTCTGGGGTTATTGTACGATGAACCTAATGTCACTGATCAAGCTGAAAAAACCTTGTTGACATTAAATCAGGGTCATGAAGCCGCTGAGTTGTACTGTCAGAAATTCAGAAAGTGGGCAGTCCTGACCAAATGGAATGATGATGCTTTGGCAGCCCTTTTTCGGAAGGGTCTGGCAGAGACTGTAAAGGACGTTATGGTGGGATTCCCTGTCCCCTCTGGGCTCAATGACTCTATGTCATTAGCGATTCAAATTGACAGACGTCTGCGCAAGCGTAGAAATATGCGTGAGATTGTGATGCCTTGCGGGCCAGCTTCTGAGCCCATGCAGTGTGATGGAGTGACTTCTGGGGCACAGCGTCATGAGTTTCGAAAGCACAATGGGTTATGTTTCTACTGTGGTGACGCTTCTCATGCTATTTCGGTCTGCCCCAAGCGGGGAAGACGTTTTGCACTCTCAGTTGTCTTGGGTAGTGTTCAGACTAAATTTCTGTTGACTGTTACCCTGATTTGCTCCCTGTCCACATTTTCAGCTCAGGCTTTTGTTGATTCAGGGGCAGCTATTAACCTGATGGATTTTGATTTTGCCAAACTTTGTGGTTTTCCCATGATACCCCTTCGGAAGTCTATTCCTTTCCTGGACATTGAATCTACCCCTTTGGCGGAGAATAAACCCCAGTTTTCTACCCAGGTGATAATGCGGGTTGATCCGGACCACCAAGAGAATTGCAAATTTTTGATGTTACATAATTTACATGACTGTTGTGAATACTCTGGAGGCGACTTCTGAGCTGGGGCTCCCTCTGGTGGTTGCTGAGGGTAATGAACTAATTGCTGAATGGCCTTCAGCTGGCTCTGAATGGTCTGATATAAGTGACCTGAGTTCCCATCAGCCTTGCCGGTAATCAATTGTTCTTCCTGGTTTTGCTTGGAGCTTAGCTTGCATTCCTGCTCTCTTTCAGATAAGTGATTTGCTGTTTTTTTTTTCTCTTGTTGGATTTTCCTTGCCTGTTTTGCTGCTTGCAGGGGATTTTAGCCTGGTCCCCTTTTGGGGGTCTGGCACTGCAGTTGTGCTCATTTTGTATTTGCACTTTTGCTCTGTTCCTTTGTCACTTTTCTGCTGAATTGCTGTGTGTTACACCAGAGATCTGATTTAGGTGGTAGAGATCGTGTGATCTCAGGTTTTTTGTTAATCAGAAGTGCTGGTATTTTTGTCAGGGTTTTTTGGGTTGCAGTCAGAATTCTTTCCTATACTTTTCTATCTAGACAGATTGGGCCCCAGCGTTTGCTCATTCTATTTTCTGTCTGTGTCCGTATTTTCTTCTTGTCTAACTGCCAATACATGTTTGGGGGCTTCCTATTTCTTTGGGGAATCTGCTCCGGGGCAGATAGTTTTCATCTTTCTGCCTTTAGGTGTAGTTATCTCTCCGGCTGTAACGTGGCATCTAGGATCACCGTAGGTACGCTCCACGGCTACTTCTAGTGTGGCGGTTAGTCGGTACTGCAATCCAATAGTTTCCAGCCTCTCTGGTGTATTACTACTTTTGCTATTTTTGCGATTTCTCCTCAGCTACCGAAACATAACACATGACATTGTTATACTGTGTTTTCCTTGGTTACAGACTCACAATCCTATTTTGGATTTGAAATCTGTGTCTGTGACCAGTTGGGGTTGTCAATGTGTTCGTGCTGACACTCCTGTTTTTTCTGCCTCCCCCAGTCTCAAGATGTCCCTGACTATTTGACTGATTTTTCTGATGTGTTTAGTAAGAGTAAGTCTGCATCCTTACCTCCTCATAGGAGCTATGATTGCGCTATTGACCTAGTACCCGTTTGTAAATTCCCCAAGGGTCGGCTCTTTAATTTATCTGTGCCTGAGCATGAGGCTATGCGATCTTATATCAAAGAGTCTTTGGAGAAGGGTCATATCAGACCATCCTCTTCACCCTTGGGCGCCGGCTTTTTCTTTGTGGCCAAGAAGGATGGCTCATTGAGGCCGTGTATTGATTATCGTCTTTTGAATAAGATCACTGTTAAATATCAATATCCATTACCCTTGATTTTTGACCTATTTTCCAGAGTGAAGGGTGCTTGCTGGTTTACCTAGCTTGACCTCAGGGGGGCGTATAATCTTATTTGCATCAAGCACGGAGATGAATGGAAGACGGCGTTTAATACCCCAGAGGGGCATTTTGAGTACCTAGTGATGCCTTTTGGGCTCACTAATGCCCTTTCCGTCTTCCAATCCTTTATGAACTATATTTTCCGGAATTTCGGGGATAAATTTCTGATCGTTTATTTGGACGATATCTTAATTTTTTCCAATGACTGGGATTCACATGTGGAACATGATCGGACTGTATTCCGGATTTTGAGAGAAAATGCATTGTATGTAAAGGGATCAAAATGTCTTTTTGGCGTACAGAAGGTTTCATTTCTGGGATTCATTTTGTCTCCGTCTGTTATTGAAATGGACCCGGTCAAAGTTCAGGCCATTTGTGATTGGGTTCAACCCACTACATTGAAGGCTCTTCAGAGATTTTTGGGTTTTGCTAATTTTTATCGTAAATTTATAGCTAATTTCTCTGGTATTGTGAAACCCCTGACTGATTTGACCAAGAAGGGTTCTGATGTAGTGAATTGGTCTCCTGAGGCAGTTTCTGCGTTTCAGGAGCTTAAGCGGAGATTTACTTCTGCTCCTGTTCTGCACCTACCTGATGTTTCTCTACCATTTCAGGTGGAGGTTGATGCTTCTGTGATTGGTGCAGGAGCCGTTTTGTCCCAAAGGGATCCAGAGACCTCTAAGAGTAACCCTTGTGCCTTTTTCTATTGAAAATTTTCCCCGGCGGAACGTAACTATGATGTGGGTAATCGGGAGTTATTGGCCATGAAGTGGGCTTTTGAGGAGTGGAGACATTGGCTGGAAGGAGCCAAGCATCAGGTGGTGGTCCTCACGGATCATAAGAACCTGGTTTATCTTGAATCAGCCAAGCGACTTAATCCTAGATAGGCCAGGTGGGCCTTGTTTTTCACACGTTTTAATTTTGTGGTCTCTTTTCTCCCGGGCACTAAGAATGTTAAGGCGGATGCCCTCTCGAGGAGTTTCTTCCTGGATTCTCCTGAGATAACTGAGCCTGCTGTTATTCTGAAGGAGGATGTGGTTCTTTCCGCTATCTCGCCCAATTTGAGACTGGCTTTGGAGAAATTTCAGGAGGATAAACCTGAACGTTGCCCTGCTGGGAAATTGTTCGTCCCAGACCAGTGGAGGAAGAATGTGATGTCTGAGATTCATTGCTCCACGTTGGTTGGCCATCCTGGTATTTTTGGTACCAGAGATTTGGTGAGTCGGTCCTTTTGGTGGCCCACTTTGTCTCATGACGTCAGGAACTTTGTGCAGTCCTGTGGAACTTCTTCTCGGTCCAAACCTTGCTCTCGCTCTAGTGGTTTGTTAATGCTATTGCCTGTGCCCAAGAGGCCATGGACCCATATCTCTATGGATTTTATTTCCAACCTCCCTGTCTCTCAGAGAATGACCGTTATTTGGGTGATCTGTGATAGGTTTTCCAAGATGATACATCTTGTGCCACTACCTAAGTTGCCATCCTCCTCTGAGTTGGTGCCGTTATTTTTTCAACAAGTGGTTCAGTTGCACGGCATTCCAGAGAACATTGTGTCTGACAGAGGAGTCCAGTTTGTGTCCAGATTTTGGAGGACATTTTGTTCCAAACTGGGAGTTCAGCTGTGTTTTTCCTCTGCGTTCCACCCTCAGACCAATGGACAGACTGAGAGATCAAACCAGACCTTGGAGACTTATTTGAGATGTTTTGTATCGGCTGATCAAGATGACTGGGTCTCCTTTTTCCCCTTGGCTGAGTTTGCTTTCAATAATAGGGCTAGTTCTGCCACCTTGATATCTCCATTTTTCTGCAATTTCAGGTTTCATCCTCGATTTTCTTCAGGGCAGGTGGAGTGTTATGAATGTGCTAGAGATGGTTTCTGAGCAGAGGCTTCCTCTGATGGTTACAGACAGTACCGAACCTTTCAGCGAAGAATGGCAATCTGGGTTCACTGACTGGTCTGATATAAGGGAGGTTCCCTCCCATGATGGTTGCCGGTGATCAATTGTTCTTGTCTCAATTGTGGTTCCTGGTTCATTTGGAAGTTTGCTGGAGTCTTGCCTGCATCTCCTGCTTTCAGATAAGATATTTTATGCTTTTCTTTTTGTGCTTGCTTTTTGCATTGTTTTCTGCACTTTTGTGGAGGTCAGCCAGGTCCCCTCCTGGGGCCTGAGCTCCTCACAGTTTATCTGCAGCCACTGTTATTTGCTCATTTGCTTTTTCCTGTTTTTTCAGCGGCTGCAGCTTGGTTTTGTTCACACTGAGATCTGATTTAGCGGGTGGCAAGATTGTGTGATCTCAGTATTTTTGTAATCAGAATTGGATTTTTGTAGGGTTTTCTGGGTTGCAGAAAGTAATCTCTCCTTTCCTATCCTATTTAGTCAGCTTGTGGCCCCAGCGTTTGCTCAATCTATTTTTTATGTTTGTATTTTCATCTTGTCTAACCGCCATTATATGTTTGGGGGCTTCCTATTTTCTTTGGGGATCTGCTCCGGGGCAGATAGCTTTCATCTTTCTGCCTTTAGGTGTAGTTATCTCTCAGGCTGTGACGAGGCGTCTAGGATCAACGAAAGAACGCTCCACGGCTACCTCTAGTTGTGTCGTTAGTTTAGGAATCTGCAACCCATCAGTTACCAACATCTCAGGTGTTCTGCTGCCCTGCTGTTGTTCCTGTCCTCCTCAGCTACCGAAACACAACAGTGGAGGCTTCTGTCTGTTCTGGTGTTGACTCTATTGTGGAGAGAATGCAGCAGATTTGGGATCAACTAGTGGATAAGTTGACCCTCTCTCAGGAGAAGGCCCAGCGGTTTGCTAATCAACATAGGACTGATGGTCCTTGATTTAAAATTGGTGACTTGGTTTGGCTATCCTCAAAAAATATCCCTATGAAGGTTGCATCTCCAAAATTTAAGCCAAGGTTCATTGGACCTTATAAGATCGTGGAGATTATTAATCCCGTTTCCTTCCGTTTGTTTCTTCCAGGAACGTTCAAGATTCACAACGTATTTCACAAATCTTTATTGAAGAGATTTGTCGAGCCATTGGTTCCTATGGCTGCTCCTCCTGATCCTGTTTTGGTTGAGGGCAATTTGGAGTATGTGGTTGAGAAGATATTGGATTCTCGTTTGGCCAGGCGGAGACTCCAGTATTTGATGAAGTGGAAAGGCTATGGTCAGGAGGACAATTCTTGGGTGTTTGCTTCTGACATTCATGCTGAAAGACTGGTCCATGCCTATCACCGAGCTCATCCTGATCGTCCTGGTGGCACAAGTGAGGGTTCGGTGACCCCTCCTCCGGGGGGGTACTGTTGTGAACGTATTGGAGACGACTTCGGAGCTGAAGCTCCCTCTGGTGGTTGCTGAGGGTATTGAACCTATATGGAACACCAAGAGTCCTACACCTGCAGCTGATGAGGGGTTGTCTGGTGGTACTGACTGGCCTGATACAAGTGAGCTGACCTCCCATGATCCTCGCCGGTGATCAATTGTTCTTCCTGGTCTAGGTTGGAATTCAGCTTGCTTTTCTGCTGTCTCCTGCTTGCATTCAGATAAGTCTCTTTCAGTTTTTTTTACTGTGTTTTGTATTCCTTGCTTTTTGCTGCATTGCTTTTTGTCTTCAGCCAGGTCCCCTTTGGGGGGCTTTGGCTCGTCTTCGTTCATTTTTTGTATTTATTCATTTGCTCAGTTCTTGTGAGATTTTACTGCTGGGTGCCTACGTGCACACACCAGAGATTTGATATAGGTGGTTGAGACCGTGTGGTCTCAGTGTTTTTGGATTCAGAAGTGTTGGAGTTTTTCCTTGGGTTTTTCTGGGTTGCAGACAGTGTTCTCTCCTGTGCTGTCCTATCTAGACAGTTTTGGGCCCCAGCGTTTGCTCAATCTATTTTCTGTCTGTGTTTGTGTTTTCATCTTGTCTAACCGCCATTATATGTTTGGGGGCTTCATACTCTTTTGGGGTCTACTCCGGGGCAGTTAGCTTTTCTCTTTCCATCTTCAGGGATAGCTATCTCTCCGGCTGTGACGAGGCATCTAGGACCACCGTAGGTGCGCTCCACGGCTACTTCTAGTTGTGCGTTTAGTTTAGGGTTCTGCAACCTATTAGTTTCCAACCTCTCTGGTGTTAGGCTGCCTATGCGGTTTTTTGCTCCTGCCTCCTACGCTACCAAAACATAACAGTGCTCCATACTGTATAATGTGCCCACGTGATGCTTTATACAGTATAATGGCCCCACACTATGCTCCATACAGTGTAATGGCCTCACATTGAAAAAAAATACCATAACTACTCACTTCTGCCCGTTCCAACGCTGATCTGGTCTCTACATATATCACAGTCCTCTCCTCCACCGCACGCAGACTGATGGGAAGAGGATAGTGGTCACAGTGCTAGTGATGACGGAGATGGCGAGGCACTGAGAAGAGTGGTGGCTGCACTAGTTCTGAGGAGAAGACGCGCGTGCCCACTGGGAGCTCTATGCGTGCCCCCTCTGGCACATGTGCTATAGGTTCACAGCCACTGGTCTACTCTAATGTCAGTGTCCATGGTGGCTTAGTCTAATGTTAGTGAGTCGCCCTCCAGAGCAGTGGGAACTCGGATCTGAGCCTATAGACTACTATGGGGGATGTCACGGCAACACAGCTCAGTCCGTGGCTCTGGGGTTCACCTTTTAATGTGGGATATTTACAGGTGAATTGAATATTGGAATGGGGATTCGTGACGCCACCTGTGGTACCTGGTCAGGGTGACCAGCGCTGCTATGCAGATCCACTGAAGGGTTAATATTGTGCATCAAGATGTTAGGCCTTCCACAGGTAAGGCTGAGTCCTTCAGGGCAGGTAGATGTGTAGGGATGCAGGACAGACGGGGACCCGGCAGTTAGGGGTAATAAGGTAGACACACACATAAGTCACTTTGGTACCTTTACTGAAGATGTTGCAGGCACTCCCTGGAGCACTGTAGGGTGAAGGGTGCACATCCAGATTCTTCCACTGAGTAGGTGTGTGGCCTCCTGTTCTCTGCCTTTTTGTAATAAAGTCTTGGCCTGCGTGTAGCTGGGCTTAGCTTGGTCTCCGTCTTGTACCTGGCTGACCTTGTGGTTGGACCTTCTCTCTGAAAGGACAGGGTCTTTTATGGCGGATCCTGCCAGACTTCGTCCTCCTGATCCTGCTACGTATCAGCACTGTGGTACTCCTGGGACTTGTAGTCCTCCAGGAACTCCGGTGTTCTCATAATGGGTCGTGGAGATCCCTATAGGCTCGGACCCGGTGTCCGGTCAATACTTGATGAGATGAGCTATGAAGGCTCCTCTGTCTCATTAACTTTCCACTCGCCTTCGGCCTACCCGGGCCCTCACACGATCACACACTGGCAGTTGGTGGGCTGCCTCTTCACCGCTCTCTAAGCGTCGGCACTCTTTCTCACTGAGCTGCACTCACTTGTTTCAGCTCTAACTAAGCTGGAGTGGTTTCTGTTCCACTTTTACTAGCCTCCACTCTCTTGAACTGAATTGCTCTGCAGCCTTTCTCTAATCTCAGCTCTGCACTTCACTTTACTGCAGACTGACTGAGCTCTCTGAGGTGACTAAACTGAAACTTCCTATGTTCAACCTCTTTTATATGTCTAAACAGCTTCCTCTGGTGGTCTTTGGAATGGGTGAAGGTGTGTGAATGTATATAATGACCTCTAGTGGTGTATTCCTTCAGTGCACCCTTCTGGGAGATATGGATCCAGTCGCAGCTGGGCTCCACATTAGCGTCCCTGGTGATCCCGTATAGATATCATCCCTGGTGGACTTGTGTCATGCCAGTATCGTTGCAGGTGGAGGGCTAGGGCTGTGTAATCCCGTCCTGCTCATCCTCCCCTGTATGTTACCATAGAGCTTCAGTTCCTCGTCGCCCTCTAGTGGTCAGTAACGTCTGTGCTTTGTGTCCTCAGGTCACACCATGGGGCGTCTCTCCGCTGGGCTGTGGGTGGTCTGCATACTCTCGGCCATCGTTCCTGGATGGACACAACACACCCCACAACCTTCCAGCCGCTCGGCCACACAGAGCAGCAGCCTGAAGTTTCGCCTGGCCGGATACCCCCGAAAGCACAACGAGGGGCGGATCGAAGTCTTCTACAACCAGGAATGGGGTACAATCTGTGACGATGACTTCACCATGGAGAACGCTCACATTCTGTGCCGTCACCTGGGTTTTACGGAGGCCACGGGGTGGACGCACAGCGCCAAATACGGGAAAGGAATAGGTAGGTACCGGCCGGCACCCACCATACGCCCCGCACCCAACACCAGCCGTCACCCAGAGCTCGACCATTCTGGTGTGATCACTGGGAAGTGAAGGGGTTAATTCATAATTCTGCATGTCTCCCAGGATCAGACTCTAAGGGCGTGCGCAGACAATCAGGAGACGCTGCGGGTCGGACGCTGCGTACTTGTGAGGCGTCCAGATGTTACAGCACAGTGGAGGGATTCTAGAAATCCAATGTCCACCACGCGACCACAGAAACCCACCGAGCGTCACTCCAGACCGCAGCCTGTCTATGAGTGTACTGGACGCCGTGAATCCGCACGGTGCAGTGATCACAGAGGAGCCACCTGCCCTCAACAGCCGGGAGCGAACGTACGTCCAAAGCGCTGCCACTTCCGGATTGTCTGCACACACCCATAGACTGCAGAGAACATACGGAGCGTCCAAAGCACTGTCAACTCCGGATCGTCTGCACACACCCATAGACTGCAGGGAACATACGGTGCGTCCAAAGCGCTGCCACCTCCGGATCGTCTGCACGCACCCATAGACTGCAGTGAACATACGGAGCGTCCAAAGCGCTGTCAACTCCGGATCGTCTGCACACACCCATAGACTGCAGGGAACATACTGAGCGTCCAAAGCGCTGTCACCTCCGGATCGTCTGCACACACCCATAGACTGCAGAGAACATACAGAGCGTCCAAAGCGCTGCCACCTCCGGATCGTCTGCACGCACCCATAGACTGCAGAGAACATACGGTGCGTCCAAAGCACTGCCACCTCTGGATCGTCAGCACACACCCATAGACTGCAGAGAACATACGGAGCGTCCAAAGCACTGTCAACTCCAGATCGTCTGCACACACCCATAGACTGCAGTGAACATACGGTGCGTCCAAAGCGCTGTCACCTCCGGATCATCTGCATGCACCCATAGACTGTAGAGAACATACGGAGCGTCCAAAGCGCTGTCACCTCCGGATCGTCTGCACACACCCATAGACTGGAGAGAACATACGGAGCGTCCAAAGCGCTGTCACCTCTGGATCGTCTGCACACACCCATAGACTGGAGAGAACATACGGAGCGTCCAAAGCGCTGTCACCTCCGGATCATCTGCACACACCCATAGATTGCAGAGAACATACGGAGCGTCCAAAGCGCTGCCACCTCCGGATCGTCTGCACACACCCATAGACTGCAGGGAACATACGGTGTGTCCAAAGCGCTGTCACCTCTGGATCGTCTGCACACACCCATAGACTGCAGTGAACATACGGAGTGTCCAAAGCGCCGTCAACTCCGGATCGTCTGCACACACCCATAGACTGCAGAGAACATACGGAGCGTCCAAAGCGCTGTCACCTCCGGATCGTCTGCACACACCCATAGACTGCAGAGAACATACGGAGCGTCCAAAGCGCTGCCACCTCCGGATCGTCTGCACACACCCTAATACATTTTGTAGATTATCCTCAGTTTGTTCTCACTGACAGCATCTCTGGATGGAACTGGAGTAAAAGCTTGTGATGTCCTCGTGACTGATTATGTGGGGGCAGATTTTGACCTCCTTTCTCCTAAGTAGGTAACATTTTGGGAGTTCTAGTTCGGGGTCCGTGGCCACAATGATTCCTGATATTTCTGTTTTCCAGGTCGTATCTGGTTGGATAATGTAATTTGTTCAGGAAGTGAGAAGAGCATCGCTGATTGCAGCTCCCGGGGCTGGGGCAATAGTGACTGCACCCATGAAGAGGACGCAGGGGTGGTGTGTAAGGACGAGAGGATTCCCGGCTATGTGGAACCCAACACCATAGAGGTAAAGAAGCACCAATTGTAAGGCAGGAGTCACTGAGCGCAGCCCCAGAAGCAAAGAGTCTGGCTACAAAGAAGGATATATAAAGTGTAGTTGCAGTGAAGGACACACAGCATTGTCACAGGGCAGGAGACTGAGCGCGCGACGGGCCGCGAGTCAGGAGACAGAGAGCCTGGCTGACTGCGAGACAAGAGACAAAGCGTGGCTGGAGACAGAGCGCGCGACGGGCCACGAGTCAGGAGACAGAGCGCGCTACGGGCCACGATGCAGGAGACAGCGCGCGACGGGCCATGAGGCAGGAGACAGAGCGCGCAACGGGCCGCGAGGCAGGAGACAGAGCGCGCTACGGGCCGCGAGGCAGGAGACAGAGTGCGCTACGGGCCGCGAGGCAGGAGACAGAGCGCTGTTATGAATATGCTAGAGATGGTTTCTGAGCAGAGGCTCCCTCTGGTGGTTACAGACAGTACTGAACCTTTCAGTGAGGAACGGCAATCTGGGATCATGGACTGGTCTGATATAAGAGAGGTTCCCTCCCATGATGGTTGCCGGTGATCAATTGTTCTTGTCTCAATTGTGGTTCCTGGTTCATTTGGAAGTTTGCTGAGTCTTGCCTGCATCTTCTGCTATCAGATAAGATATTTTCTGCTTTTATTTTTGTGCTTGCTTTTTGCATTGTTCCCTGCACTTCTGTGGAGGACAGCCAGGTCCCCTCCTGGGGCTTGTGCTCCTCTCAGTTTATCTGGAGCCACTGTTGTTTGTTCATTTGCTTTTTCCTGTTTTTTCAGTGGCTGCGGCTTAGTTTTGTTACACCAGAGAACTGATTTAGGTGGTAGAGATCGTGTGATCTCAGGGGTTTTGCAATCAGAAGAGTTGGTATTTTTAGGGGTTTTTTTTGGATTGCAGTGAGTATCCTTTCCTGTACTTTTCTGTCTAGACAGATTGGGCCCCAGCATTTGCTCATTCTATTTCTGTCTGTTTCCGTGCTTCTTCTTGTCTAAACGCCATTACATGTTTGGGGGCTTCCTATTTTCTTTGGGGATCTGCTCCGGGGCAGATAGCTTTCATCTTTCTGCCTTTAGGTGTAGTTATCTGTCAGGCTGTGACGAGGCGTCTAGGATCAACGTAGGAACGCTCCACGGCTACCTCTAGTTGTGTGGTTAGTTCAGGTTACTGCAATCCAATAGGTTCCAGCATCTCTGGTGTATTGCCGTTTTTGCTTATTCTCCTCAGCTACCAAAACATAACAGAGCGCGCTACGGGCCGCGAGGCAGGAGAAAGAGGCGGGGCGACGACATGGCCCGAGGCAGGAGACAGAGCGTGCGACTGGCCCCGAGGCAGGAGACAGAGCACGCGACGGGCCCCGAGGCAGGAGACAGAGCGCGCGACGGGCCCCGAGGCAGGAGACAGAGAGGGCGGCTGGCTGTGAGGCAGGAGACAGAGCGCATGGCAGGGCGCAAGACAAGAGACAGAGCGTGGCAGGAGACAGAGAGGGCGGCTGGCTGTGAGGCAGGAGACAGAGCGCATGGCAGGCCGCAAGACAAGAGACAGAGCGTGGCAGGAGACAGAGAGGGCGGCTGGCTGTGAGGCAGGAGACAGAGCGCGTGGCAGGCCGCAAAACAAGAGACAGAGCGTGGCAGGAGACAGAGCGCGTGACATGCTCCAAGGCAGGAGACAGAGCACGCGACAGGCCCCGAGGCAGGAGACAGAGCACGCGACAGGCCCAGAGGCAGTAGACAGAGTGCGCTACGGGCCGCGAGGCAGGAGACAGAGCGCGCTATGGGCCGCGAGGCAGGAGACAGCGTGCGACGGGCAGCGAGGCTGGAGACAGCGCGGCCCGTGAGGCAGGAGACAGAGCGCATGACAGCCACGAGACAGGAGACAGAGCGCGAGATGGCCCGTGAGGCAGGAGACAGAGCGCATGACAGCCACGAGACAGAGCGCGAGACGGGCCGCGAGGCAGGAGACAGAGCGCGCGACGGGCCACGAGGCAGGAGACAGAGTGCGCGACAGGCCGCGAGGCAGGAGACAGAGCGCGCGACGGGCCATGAGGCAGGAGACAGAGCGCACGATGGGCCATGAGGCAGGAGACAGCGTGCGACGGGCCGCGAGGCAGGAGACAGAGCGAGTGGCAGGCCGCAAGACAAGAGACAGAGCGTGGCAGGAGACAGAGAGGGCGGCTGGCTGTGAGGCAGGACACAGAGCGCATGGCAGGCCGCAAGACAAGAGACAGAGCGTGGCAGGAGACAGAGAGCGTGACAGGCTGCAAGACAGGAGACAGAGTGCGTGACTGGCTGTGAGACAGGAGACAGAGACTGTAGCTGACTAGGAGACAAAGAGCATGGCAGGCTGCGAGGTAGGAGACAGAGAGTGAGGCAGCAGACAGAGCGCCCGACTGGCCGCGAGGCAGGAGACAGAGCGTGGCAGGCTGCGAGACCGGAGACTGAGAGCATGGCTGACAGAGGCAGGACACAGAGCGTGGCTGACTGCGAGGCAGGAGACAGCGTGACTGACTGCGAGGCAGGAGACAGTGTGGCTGACTGCGAGGCAGGAGACACAGAGCGTGAGTAATAACATTATGCTAATATTCTATGGAGACCGATGACATGGGTCAGAATGAAGACAAACACAGTATATCACAGTTCAAGATATATATATATATTGTAGCGAGATGAACTTCAGATAACTGATGTAAACTGCGGCTCTACAGATAAGCAGGCAATAAACAGTCTCAAGAATATGCAGATAATAGCAATAAAGACCGAGGATGTGGGTACAAGTCCAGCAATGCAGGATCCAGAGGTCCAGAGCCCGGGCTGGCTCCTAGTGGAGGGCAGACCGTAGCAGAGGTGGGTGCAGAGCAACAGAGTTTTTCCGGTGGTACATAAATCCAGAAGCTAGCGGGGTATCCCGAGGAATAGAAGAACAAGCAGGTTGCAAGTCCTTGAGCTTGGCAGCAAGTGAGGTACAAGATACACAAGCAAGGTATAGTGTGCAGAGTTCCTTTATATATGCAGCAGACAGGAAACAAGGAGTATCAGACAGGAAACAAGATGGCCCCCGTGAAGCCAGTAACTCCATCTTGGGTAAGGGCAGAATCCAACAGAACTAAGGGCAAGAACAGACAAAACAGGTACGCAGTCCCAGTCCTTGCAGTGTGGCTGGCTGAAAGACAGGAGACAGAGAGCATGACTGAAAGCAAGACAGGAGACAGAGAGCGTGACTGGCTGCAAGATAGGAGATAGAGAGCGTGGCTGACTGCAATACAGGAGACAGAGAGCATGGCAGGAGATAGAGAGTGTGGCTAGCTGCGAGACAGGAGACAGAGAGCGTGGCTGTGAGACAGGAGGCAGATAGCCTGGCTGCGAGACTGGAGGCTGGGAGCGTGATTGCAAGACAGGAGGCAGAGAGCCTGGCTGCGAGACTGAAATATAGATCATAGTAGAAAGATGAGAGGCAGGTGTCATGCTAGAGCAAGGAAATGCTCAACGTGCAGCACAAAAGAGAGAAAAAAGGTAAAGGGAGTCCTGTCAATTGGGAAAAGGGAGAGGGGAATCCATCAAACCTGAGACTGCACCCGGTGCTCCCTATTGTCCCTAGATGGGTTCTTCCCACCATACGCCGTCAAGTGCCTATGCCCTGGCTTGCCCTGAGCTGCCCTAACTACTGTAGTGAGTAGGCCAGCAAGACTCTAGTCTCACTACTAAAGTGAGGAAACACAGGGAAGGAGACAGGAA
This sequence comes from Oophaga sylvatica, assembly GCA_033576555.1. NCBI lineage: Eukaryota > Metazoa > Chordata > Amphibia > Anura > Dendrobatidae > Oophaga > Oophaga sylvatica. The sequence continues at coordinate 22,577 of JARQOD010000820.1, read as the reverse complement.
AAAATCAAACAACAACTGGAACGCCACAGCTGAAACTGGAAGAACTTCTCCAGGGAAGTCAGCAAAGAAAACCTATAACTGGCAGAAGAGAGAGCTAAGAGTGAGTGTAAATAAGGGAAGAGAGTTCAGCAAAGAAAACCTCTAACTGGCACAGGAAAGAGCTAGGAGTGAGTGTAAATAAGGGAAGAGAGTTCAGAAAAGAAAACCTGTAACTGGCACAGGAGAGCGCTAGGAGTGAGTGTAAATAAGGGAAGAGAGTTCAGAAAAGAAAACCTATAACTGGCACAGGAGAGCGCTAGGAGTGAGTGTAAATAAGGGAAGAGAGTTCAGAAAAGAAAACCTATAACTGGCACAGGAGAGAGCTAAGAGTGAGTGTAATAAGGGAAGAGAGTTCAGAAAAGAAAACCTATAACTGGCACAGAGACGCTAGGAGTGAGTGTAATAATGGAAGAGAGTTCAGAAAAGAAAACCTATAATGGCACAGGAGAGGCTAGAGTGAGTGTAAATAAGGAAGAGAGTTCAGAAAGAAAACCTTAACTGGCACAGGAAGGCTAGGAGTGAGTGTAAATAAGGAAGAGAGTTCAGAAAAGAAAACTATAACTGGCACAGGAGAGCTAGGAGTGAGTGTAAATAAGGGAAGAGAGTTCAGAAAGAAAACCTTAACTGGCACAGGAAGAGCTAGGAGTGAGTGTAAATAAGGAAGAGAGTTCAGAAAAGAAAACCTATAACTGGCACAGGAGAAGCTAGGAGTGAGTGTAAATAGGGAAGAGAGTTCAGAAAAGAAAACCTTAACTGGCACAGGAGAGCTAGGAGTGAGTGTAATAAGGAAGAGAGTTCAGAAAAGAAAACCTATAACTGCCACAGGAGAGAGCTAAGAGTGAGTGTAAATAAGGAAGAGAGTTCAGAAAAGAAAACCTATAACTGGCACAGAGAACGCTAGGAGTGAGTGTAATAATGGAAGAGAGTTCAGAAAGAAAACCTATAACTGGCACAGAGAGCGCTAGGAGTGAGTGTAAATAAGGAAGAGAGTTCAGAAAGAAAACCTATAACTGGCACAGGAGAGCGCTAGGAGTGAGTGTAAATAGGAAGAGAGTTCAGAAAAGAAAACTAACTGGCACAGGAGAGGCTAGGAGTGAATGTAAATAATGGAAGAGAGTTCAGAAAAGAAACTTAACTGCACAGGAGAGACTAGGAGTGAGTGTAAATAAGGAAGAGAGTTCAGAAAAGAAAACCTTAACTGGCACAGGAGAGAGCTAGGAGTGGTGTAATAAGGGAAGAGAGTTCAGAAAAGAAAACCTATAACTGGCACAGGAGAGAGCTAGGAGTGAGTGTAAATAGGAAGAGAGTTCAGAAAGAAAACCTAAACTGGCACAGGAAGAGTAGGAGTGAGTGAAATAAGGGAAGAGAGTTCAGAAAGAAAACCTATAACTGCACAGGAGAGGCTAGGAGTGGTGTAAATAAGGAAGAGAGTTCAGAAAGAAAACTTAATGGCACAGGAGAGCGCTAGGAGTGAGTGTAAATAAGGAAGAGTTCAGAAAAGAAAACCTTAACTGGCACAGGAGACGCTAGGAGTGAGTGTAAATAAGGGAAGAGAGTTCAGAAAAGAAAACCTATAACTGGCACAGGAGAGCGCTAGGAGTGAGTGTAAATAAGGGAAGAGAGTTCAGAAAAGAAAACCTTAACTGGCACAGGAGAACGCTGGAGTGAGGTAATAATGGAAGAGAGTTCAGAAAAGAAAACCTATAACTGGCTATAACTGGCACAGAGGGCTAGAGTGAGTGTGAATAAGGAAGAGGTTCAGAAAAGAAAACCTTAACTGGCACAGGAGAGGCTAGGAGTGAGTGTAAATAAGGGAAGAGAGTCAGAAAAGAAACCTATAACTGGCACAGGAGAGAGCTAGGAGTGGTGTAATAAGGAAGAGTTCAGAAAGAAAACCTATAACTGGCACAGGAGAGAGCTAGAGTGAGTGTGAATAATGGAAGAGAGTTCAGAAAGAAAACCTTTAACTGGCACAGGAGAGAGCTAGGGTGAGTGTAAATAAGGGAAGAGAGTTCAGAAAAGAAAACTTAACTGGCACAGTAGAGGCTAGGAGTGAGTGTAAATAAGGGAAAGAGTTCAGAAAAGAAAACATAACTGGCACAGGAGAGGCTAGAGTGATGTAAATAATGGAAGAGAGTTCAGAAAAGAAAACCTATAACTGCACAGGAGAGAGCTAGAGTGAGTGTAATAAGGAAGAAGTTCAGAAAAAAACTTTAACTGGCACAGGAGAGAGCTAGGAGTGAGTGTAAATAAGGAAGAGAGTTCAGAAAAGAAAACCTTAACTGGCACAGTAGAGGTAGGAGTGAGTGTAAATAAGGAAGAGAGTTCAGAAAGAAAACCTTTAACTGGCACAGGAGAGAGCTAGGAGTGAGTGTAAATAAGGAAGAGTTCAGAAAAGAAAACCTATAACTGGCACAGGAGAGAGCTAGAGTGAGTGTAATAAGGAGAGAGTTCAGAAAGAAAACCTTAACTGGCACAGGAGAGAGCTAAGATGATGTAAATAAGGAAGAGAGTTCAGAAAGAAAATTAATGGAAGAGAGAGCTAGAGTGAGTAATAATGGAAGAGAGTAGAAAGAAAATTAATGGAAGAGAGGTAGGATATGTAAATAAGGAAGAGAGTTAGAAAGTAAATAATGGAAGGAGAGCTAGGAGATAATAAGGAAGAAGTCAGAAAGAAGCTATAATGGAGGAGAGAGTAGAAGAATAGGAAGAGAGTAGAAAAGAATTAAATGGAAGGAGAAGAGAGTATTAATAATGGAGAGAGTTAGAAAAGAAATAACTGGAAGGAGAGAGCAAACTGATGAAAGGAAGAGTAGAAAGAAACTTAATAAGGAAGAGAGTAGAAGGGAAAATAAGGAAGAGAGTAGAAAGAAATAATGGAAGGATGTAGAAGTGTAAATAAGGGAGAGAGTTAGAAGGAACTATAATGGAAGAGAGCAGAGGATTAATAAGGAAGAGAGTCAGAAAAGAAACTTAATAAGGAAGTAGAGTGAGTAAATAGGAAGGAGTAGAAAAGAATTAATGAAGGAGAGGTAGGAGAGTTAAATAAGGGAAGAGATTTAGAAAAGAAACTAAGGAAGAGAGGTAGATGAATTAATAAGGAGAGAGTTAGAAAAGAAAATAAGGAAGAGAGCAGGAGATAAATAGGGAAGAGAGTTCAGAAGAAAACTGAATGGACAGAGAACCTAGGAGGAGTGTAATAAGGAGTGAGAGTAAAAAGAAAACATAATGACAGGAGAGAGCTAGGTGAGTGTAAAAGGAAGAGAGTTCAGAAAGAAAACCTATAACTGGCACAGAGAAGCTAGGAGTGAGTGTAATAAGGAAGAGTTCAGAAAAAACCTATAACTGGACAGTAGAGGTAGAGTGAGTGTAAATAAGGGAAGAGAGTTCAAAAAGAAAACATAACTGCACAGAGAGCGCTAGGAGTGAATGTAAATAAGGAAAGAGTTCAGAAAAGAAAACATAACTGCACAGGAGAGAGCTAGAGTGAGTGTAAATAAGGAAGAGTTCAGAAAAGAAAACCTTAACTGGCAAGGAGAGAGTAGAGTGGGATAATAATGAAGAATTCGAAAAGAAAATTTATGGACGGAGAGATAGGAGGAGTTAAAAAGAAATTAAAGAAATAAGACAGGAGAGAGTAGGAGTGAGTGTAAATAAGGAAGAGAGTAGAAAAGAAAACCTTATGGAAGGAGAGAGTAGGAGTGAGTGTAATAAGGAGAGAGTTCAGAAAAAACTATAACTGGCAAGGAGAGGTAATATGGAATAAGAATTAAAGAACTAATGACAGAGAGTAAGAAAGGAAGAGAGTCAAAGAAATATGAAGAAAGTAGAGATAAATAAGGAAGTGAAGAATAGAAGAAAGAAGATAGAGAGAGTTGAAAAGATTAGAGGAGTAGGGGAGTGATAGAATTAAAGAAAAAAAGAATGAGGAGGGAAAAAGATCAAAAAACCTTAACGCAGGAGAGGGTGGTTAAAAGAAGAATAAAAACTACAGAGGAGATGGGTAATAAGAAGTCAGAAAAGAAACATAACGACAGATGATAAACCTATAACTGGCACAGGAGAGAGCTAAGAGTGAGTGTGAATAATGGAAGAGAGTTCAGAAAAGAAAACCTATTGTCACGCTGTCTAGCAGATATATAAATAAATAATGTCAGTAATCTATCAAGTGGGACAACATTCTATATAACATATAAATAGGTAACATTAACATGTATATATAGCATAGTATTACCTGACAATATCCTGTGGGTCAATATTGAATCCTTTTCACGCTGTCTCTGGCTAGAGGTGGACCGGGGTCTATGCTGACCCTAAACTGGGGTCCTGACTAGTCCCTCTACCTGGAGGTACTGTTAATGGTACAGAGGTCCAGGCCACCAGCGTAAACCCTGTCTCCTATAAATCCCTGACCACTGTAATCTAGTCCTTAGAAGGACCCTGATTACCACCATAGGGAATGGACAGGTAAAGGTTAACAAACAGTATAGACAAACGAGACAGACAGGGGATAAAGTAAATACTGTCTTTCATACAACATATAAACACAGAGGGAACACCAAAGGTCTAGGAGATAAACTATAAGCAAAGAGAGGAGAAACAACAAAGGAGCTCTTAGCTTAAGTCTTCTCAGAACCGATCCTATCTGCAGTCTGTATGAATGCTTTCACCGGCATCTAACACACAGACTGGCAGGAATATAAAGGAAGCTAATTAGTACATAATCAAAAGCAGCCGGGCGAGGCTGGACCTAGTCTTAGCAAAGAGCTAGGTAAAATTAACTCCCTCACCACCAAACACAAAGAAACAGCAACTCAGCTGCGAGAAGTCAGAATGTGCAATCGCGACGATCTTCGTGGCGATGCACCCATGACAGTACCCCCCCTTCTACTAGGGGCCTCCGGACCCTCAGGGCCAGGTCTGTCCGGGTAAGTCGTGTGGAAGGTCCGAACCAATCGATCTGCGTTAATCTCAGACGCAGGAACCCACGTCCTCTCCTCAGGACCATATCCCTTCCAATGAACCAAATACTGAAGGGACCGGCGATTCAGACGTGAGTCATGATCTTCAACACTTGAAATTCTAAGTTACCATTGACCACCACTGGAGGAGGAGGTAGAAGTGACGGTCTAACTGGCGCCACGTACCTCTTAAGCAACGATTTGTGGAATACATTATGGATTTTAAACGTAGGAGGGAGGTCCAGACGAAATGCCACAGGATTAATTATAGAACTGATCCTGTATGGACCGATGAACCTGGGACCCAGTTTCCAGGAGGGAACTTTGAGTTTTATATTTTGGTAGACAACCACACCAGATCGTTCACACCTAGGTCCGGACCAGACACTCTCCTCCTATCAGACCTCCGCTTGAAACGGTTCCCCATAGCTCTCAGACCATTCAGCACTCCTCTCCAAACTGAAGCAAGTGACGACGAGAATCGTTCCTCCTCAGGAACCCCAGATGGACGGGTATGTGGGGTCTTAGAGCGAGCACAAACTCCACAGGACGCGACAAAAGTTATTACCTCTTTATTTAAGTTAGGCCACCAAAACCGGCGAGAAAGGAGATCCACAGTTGCTTTACTCCCTGGATGTCCTGCTAAAGCAGAACTATGATGTGCCTCGATAACTTTTTGTCTTAACTGATTAGGAACAAACAGTTTCCCTGGAGGTCCTACAGGGGCGTCCCCCTGAGCCTCCAACACCTCCTCCTCAAGCTCAGAGCACACAGCCGACACCACCACTCCCTCCTGAAGGATAGGAACCGGGCCATCCGTCTTTCCGGCCCCTGGGAAACTACGAGATAAGGCATCAGGAAGCAATTTTATTGAGCAGTCATACGTGCGATGAGGAGGTAACTTTTGACACCCCTCCTCTGAGAACATCTCCCCAAAGTCCTCCAGAAAAGGAGGCAAAGTCCTAGGCACGACCGCACCGATGACCGTGTTCATGCAGTTATTCTTGCAAAATTCACCCCACTGGCTTATCTTTCTGGATTGCCAATCAATCACTGGGTTATGTTTAGCCAACCAAGGAAGTCCCAACACAATAGGAGTAGGAAGACCCTCCAACACATAACAAGACAACTGTTCTTTATGTATTGCCCCTACTCGAAGGTCTATGTTATGAACAGCTTGTACAAAGCTACCTTGACCGAGAGGTCTGGCGTCAATAGAAAGTATAGGGATCGGTTTGGCCAATACACTCAGTTGCATACCTTGCACCTGGGCAAACCGAGCGTCCACCATATTAGCCCCAGACCCACTATCAAGAAGAACAGAAATCCTCTCAACTCTCGCACCAACCACCACCTCCGCTGGCACGAGAAATTGAGACGGACCTGGGGACGAAATACCTACTCCCAGGTTGTCGTCCACCACACAACCTGGGATTAACAATTTTTCGGTGACTTTTTTGCTCAATGAGGCACGGGAGGGACACCCCCCAACAAAATGTCCCTCTCTCCCGCAGAAGAAACACCTTCTTGTCTTGCGGCGCACCGCCGATTCCTTCCTACAAAATGATGTCCCACCCAACTGCATAGGTTCCTCAGAACAGACCAGGGAACCTCCATATAAGGGACTTTAGTAGTGGGTGGAGTCATAACAGGGGGCGGAGTTACCTCGCACCTCCCCCGAAGCCGTCTATCAATACGAATAGCAAGGGCCATAGCAGCCTCCAGTGACGGAGGAGAATCATACTGAGCCAAAACATCTTTTAATTTGTCAGATAACCCTTGACAAAACTGGCTCCTGAGCTGGGTCATTCCACTGAGTATCTGTGGCCCATCTACGGAACTCAGAAGAAAATTCCTCCGCCGGACGATCTCCCTGCTGTATCCTACGTAACTTTGTTTCAGCAAGGGAGACCCGATCCGGGTCATCATACACCAGCCCCAGGGCAGCAAAAAATCGATTGTAAGGTTCTGTGTACATGTTCCTGAAACTCAGTTTGTTCGTCAGCCATTTTACTTTCTGTCTTGCTGCAGCTATCTTGCCCTCAGTCAAAATGGAGTTTCCAGCTTGCATGTTCCCGCCCTGATTCTCTCCTTTTGCTTCTTAAGCAGCCACAGCTGAGCAATCAGTGCTTCAGAATCTAGCCTGCAGTGAACCTGTGACCTGACTCCTAAAGCCTTGGACCTTGTACTCCAGCTATTCCTACTGAGGAACTCTGAAGCACTTGTGGACTCTGAACCCTGCTCTTTGAAAGACCTACGTTTGCATGGACTTACGGTAACAGAGAAGAAGATCCTGAACCTGTTGTGGAGAGTGATTGCTGAGCTTAGATTACTCTGGCCTGCTGTGTCTCCTGCTTCTGTGTCTGTGTCGTGACCACGCACCACAATTGTGGGTTACCAGGGCAATGGGGTACTCAGAGCCGAGCCCATGGAAGTCTATGGGGTTGTCACAGGTAGCGGTGGCTCGGTCTGTGGCCCTGGCGGTCAGGCGTATGTTGGGGGGTATATTTACAGGGGATAGATTTATATACAGTTCGTGACGCCACCTGTAGTTTCCTGATCACTAAGACCAGCGCTGCTGTAGATCTCTGAGGGGATGGTGAGGCAGCTAGATGTCAGGTCCCCTACAGGTGGGACTCTTCCCTCAGGTCGATAATTATGATAGGGTTGTGCAGGGGTGCAATTGAATAACACAGTCTCACACATCAGCGTCTTTCCATACCTTTTACTTCAAGTTGTTCAGGCAGGTCCCAGGGAGGCTTATGGGGTTGATGGAGGATGAGTTTTGAGGCAACGGCTGAGCAAGTTAGGGGCCTCCTTTACTTTCACAATGGTGATGAGTCCAACCAGCATAAAGCGTAGTTCCCTCTATAAACTCCAGCTATTTCAACGCTGTACTGCCCGGTCAGTTTTGTGGTCGAAGCCTTCCAATGATGGAACTAGGTTCTTTCTTTTGCTGATCAGGCTCAAAGTTCCTATTCCAACTGACCTCTGTTACGTACTGACACTCCAAGGCTACTTGCTGCCACCTAAGGTCCAGTAAGCCTCTGGTTCTTTTATCACTATGCCTGGAGCTATAGTGACACGTCGGTCCCCAGTGACCGGTGACAAGGTGCAGGACTTCTCCAATCCTAAAGCACTTCTCAATTCCTTCCACTGTGCCCTTCGACTTGCTCACACTCTCAATAGCTGTCTCAGTCCGTCTGCCAGTGGGGCACAGCTCTGACCAGGCTGAGGTGATCTGGCTCACCTTTACTGGCCTCCACTTACTGAACTGCACACAGGTGGGATGACTCAGTCCTGAGCCACCCGAACTAGTCTCGGCTCCTTCCTCCTCACAGGTCCAGGCTAGACTGCTGAATGACTAACTGAATCTGAACACTCCCTGTGGGTGTGTCTAAGTGTATGTGATGTCATGTAGAGCCCTTAACCGTTACCTCTCCACTCATCCTCCTGGTATGGTGTACCTTAAATACCAGGGCTACACATTCCCCCATGGTAAAAGACAGCACTCCCGGGCTGTGAAATACAAAAGACATTTTGGTTATGCATCAACAACGAACATTAACTCGTCCCATCCGGGAGGTAAGGATTTCTTGAACATTGCATTAAAACATTAAATATAGAAAAATACAAAAAGTATTAAGGCATCAAAACATTCAATAAATACACAGTATTCTTGTGAAGGACCCGCACCAAACCTTCAACGTGGGTCCTGGGTGGGCTGCAGGACATCTGAATGCAGACCTCACTCAGTGCCACACCACACGGGTTTTTGTATTCAGAGGTAGTTAAGGTGGTTTCATGTAAAACCAAGATAATGCACAAGTGCAACTATATACAAGATCAGTTCTTGGGCTGGCTCAGTCCTCAGCCTCAGAGTCCATTATACGACACAATAAGGAAAAGACACATATATATATACACATTTTACAATATTCACATTAGTTTGTTATAATTACTGCTGGTATCGAATGGGTATCTTCCCTTTTGTGGTTCGCTCTGATCTACGTGGAGTAGCTTCAGGTATATTAAGTTGTGATCTGTCTGCACTGCGTAACGGCAAACTATAGAACTGCCTCAATCTTTCTATGGATCTGGCAAGCGTACTGATGGCTGGGCGGTGTGAGTCAGCTTCACCAGGGGATCCCATAGCATGGGGCGCTGCTTCTGATGGTCGTTCTTGAGATTCTGTAGGTTGAGGTGTTGCTGGAATTGGTAACTCTTGAACTGACTCAACTGGCACCACGGGCACAACTGGAGGTAGAACTTCCTCTTGTGGCTGATAAAACTGCAACACCGGAATTATTACAGCATCTCCCAGTCTCGGCCAATCAGCAGGGAAATCTCCCAGATCCGTGTGTATGACCTCTTCTTTTCTTTCTTCTTGATTGATGACAGGGTTCTTTTCACAAAGCTTTAAGGGTTCTGGACACAATTTCAAATGGTCTCTGGACACAGTGGATATTGTTCTTCCTCCGTCCTTACTGATGATACAAACTTTTCTATTGTCATATTTAGAATCTTGTACAACGTAGGGTTCTTGTTCCCACTGGTTATCCAATTTGTGCATTTTCCTTTTCCTTTTCAATACCACTTCTCCAGGCATCAAAGGCTTGGCAGGAGCATTCCTGTTGTAAATATCTTCCTGTTTTTCCCGTGCCTTGTTGAGACTTTCTTCTACGCAGACTTGCACTCTTCTGTATTGCTCTTGCCGATTGACGTCCCAGTTTTCAACGGCGTCGTCTGCCTCCGGTTCTACCACTCCAAGTTCTAGATCCATTGGTAGTTTTCCGGGCCTTGCTCTCATAAGATAGGCTGGAGTGCAGTTAGTGGAACTTACAGGTATATGGTTATACAAGTCACCTAAATCAGGAAGTAAGTCCGGCCATCGATTCCTGTCTTCCAACGGTATGGATTTCAACAAATCAAGGACAATATGATTATTTTCTCGCAAAGACCGTTGGTTTGAGGATGGTATGGTGTTGTTCTAATTTTCTTGCACCCATACATGTGACAGAATTCCTTGAATAGGTCAGCCTTGAAAGCAGGTCCTTGATCAGTTAATACCTGCTCCGGATACCCATGCGGTCTGCAGAAGCTTGCTTGAAAGGTTTTCGCTGCCGTCACTGCGGTCTGGTCCTTAACTGGAACAACCACCAGAAATCTGGAGTAATGGTCCACCATGGTCAAGGCGTAGGAGTATCCAGATCTACTTGGCGACAATTTGACGTGGTCCAGGGCCACAATCTCCAGGGGACGAGTCGTCCGGATAGATTGCAGGGGTGCCTTTTGACTACCGTAGTCCTTTCTTCTAAGACCACAGGGTCCACAGTTCCGACACCACCTCTCGATGGAGCTGCGCATCCCTACCCAGTAGAACCGGCACTCAACAGGGTTCCAGCTTTCTCCAGCCAAAGTGTCCTGCTTGATCGTGGTATGCTTCCAACACCATTGGGACGTCTGCCTTGGGGACCACTATCTGCCAGACCATCTCGTGGGTCCTGGGGTTGACGTATCTCCTGCACAACTTCTCACGGTATAGGAACAACCGGCTTCTCTCGTTCCACAGGAGCTTTGCTGACATAGGTGCATCCTTTTCCAAGGAGGAACCTTCCTGTCTTAACAACTCCTTGATACAGCTGACCACTGGATCACTGTCCTGAGTCTCTTTCCAGCTGTGATGGGGTAAAGGATTTAATGTTGCACCATACTGCTTTCTGTAGACTCGATGCTCATGGACTACCCCATTTCGATGGAACGCAGGTAGCTCAATTTCTTCCAAGTCGTCCGATTCTTCTTCCGTGTCAGAGTCATGCGGCATTCGGGACAATGCGTCGGCATTAGCATTCTTTCGGCCTGCCCGGTACTTGATAGTAAACTGGTAATTGGACAACCGAGCCATCCAACGCTGCTCCATGGCGCCCAGCTTGGCGGTTTCCAGGTGCGTTAACGGGTTGTTGTCTGTGTACGCCGTGAACTTGTTGGAGGCCAGATAGTGCTTAAATCTTTCAGTAATGGCCCAGACCAGCGCCAGAAACTCCAGCTTGAAGCTGCTATAATTTTCCGGATTTCTCTCCGTTGGCCTGAGTTTTCTGCTGGCATAAGCGATGACTTTTTCTTGTCCATTCTGCTTCTGACTGAGAACTGCTCCTAAACCTTCATTACTTGCATCGGTGTACAGCAGGAACGGTTGACTGTAATCAGGATACGTCAAGATCTCATCACCTGTAAGGATCTCTTTCATCTTTTGAAATGCTTCAGCCTGTTCCTTACCCCAATTAAAGGGAGGGTTTCTGCTCTTTAGGGATTGTCCTACTAGGAGGTCCTGTAGAGGGGCTGCCTTCTTCGTGTAATCTTTCACGAACCTTCTGTAGTAACCCGTTAGTCCCAGGAACTGTCGCACTTCCTTAAGGTTCTTCGGCTCCGGCCACTTCTGAATGGCGGTGACTTTCTCTGGGTCCGGCGCTACTCCTTCCGAACTGACGATGTGTCCCAAGTATTGTACCTTCTGTTTGAGTAGATGGCATTTTGAGGGTTTCAACTTCATCCCGTACCTGGACAGGGACTCAAATACTTCTGCCAGGTGCTTCAGATGGTCCTCATATGTCTTGGAATACACGATAACGTCGTCTAGGTATAGCAGCACGGTTTCAAAATTGAGATGTCCCAGGCAGTTCTCCATCACTCTCTGAAATGTTCCTGGGGCACTGCTGAGCCCAAACGGCATTCTGTCGAACTCACAGAGCCCCATTGGGGTGGTGAAAGCCGTTTTCTCACGATCCTCCTCAGCCACAGCCACTTGCCAGTAACCACTAGTCAGATCGAGGGTAGAAAAGTAGTTAGCCGTTTTCAGAGCAGCTAATGATTCCTCTATACGTGGTAACGGGTATGCATCCTTGTGTGTTATGCGGTTCACCTGCCTGTAATCCACACACATTCTCATACTACCATCTTTCTTTTTAACCAGAACTAGAGGGGCTGCCCAGGGGCTACAACTATCCCTTATCACCCCAGCTTTCTTCATATCATGCAACATTTCTTTAGCCTTCTGATAATGGGCTGGAGGTATGGGCCTATATCGCTCTTTGATGGGAGGATGACTGCCTGTAGGGATATGATGTTGTACTCCCTTAATTGTCCCAAAATCAAGTGGATTCTTACTAAACACTTGGGCGTACTCTTGCACCACCCGTAATACCCCTTGCTTCTGGTGAGCGGGAGTGGTGTCCGTCCCAACATGGAGTTGCTGACACCATTCCGCCACCTGGGTTGCCGGGTCATTGTCCTCCGCTATCTGGGAGGAGTCTAAAGACTCAGCCGGGAGAATAGAATTATTGTCAACAGCATGTAATTTAGCAATGGTTGCATAACGGGGTAAGTTCACCTCATCATCTCCCCAATTGAGAAGCCGTACCGGTACTCTTCCATTCACCACTTCCACTACTCCCTAGCAGTCATAAGTGTAGGTCTATGTTCTGAATGGTGGGGTTCTACTACAGCTTGGTAGTTCTGTCCTCTCAGACCTATGGCTGCCCTGCACCAAATGATCATTTCACTCATTGGGGTATCACAATAGGATTCGAGTCAGTGACCCGTACATTACCAATTTTGCCGTCTGTAAGCTTCGCTTGCTGCTGACACACCAGGGCCCGGATCTCTCTTTGGATTACTCCTTTCTGCCTTGGTCGGGCAATCTCAGCGAGCTGTTGGAGTAAGAACACAACTTCTCCCAAACAATTACCGATAATGTTAGTACCCAAAATTATATTTAACCCGTTCTCCTCATTTACAGTCTTTACTACCAGAAGCCCTGGTCTTTCAACTCCTCTCTGCCCACCTTCACATCTACACATTTTGTCCCGAGTACTTCTACAGGAAGACCATTAGAAGCATACACGGTAAAGTCAGGGCTCGGGGGTTTAAGACTGTCCATCGACCAGTACTTAGTATATAGGGCATCAGGTATTAGGGTCACCTGGGACCCAGTGTCTAACAATGCCGGAACAGCAATACCATCTAGAATGATAGACAGGTAGGGTCGTCCGCCCACATACCTGCGGTTCCAGTCTAGGGGGCCTGACGGGTATTCTCCTGGGTGTTGGCCCTTGGACCCAGGTTCTGCCCGTTTAAAGGACACTGTGGAGACATATGACCTTTCCGGTTGCAACGGTAACAGGTGATCTCTCGACGAGGAGGGTGTTGATCAGAGGTCGCTCCTGAGGGTGGCGTTGTCCTCCTCCGGGGGGGCGACGTCTTCTTTCTTCTCCGGTGCATCCACGGGACGTCTTCTGGGCAGTCAGCTAACAAGATTTTCCCTTCTTCCTCTTTCCGCAGTTGCAGGGCACTCATCACAGCAGCCAGATTTTTAGTCAGCTGGCGCACCTCTGAGCGCAGACAATCCAATTCACTGGGAGGTGTCACCTGCGCTTTGGCTTCGGCCACTAGCGGGGAAAAGGGGGTTACTGCCGGTTCCAGAGTGACTTCAGCCTGATGATGTTGGGTTGCCACCTCGGGTTTGCCCAGGGGCCGCAGCCCTTTTATTGCCATGTCCTTTAGGGCATCAAAGGTAGCATCCGGATGGTCTAAGGACCACCAGTTTACAGTTCTGCGTTCCTCTTGGGATCTCAATCCCTGTATAAATTGCTCTTTCAGCATCTTATTCTCGTCGATAGCATTTAAATTGTTAATTTGCTTGAGGGCTCTCAGGGCTCCCTGTAGTCGGCAAGCGTAGTCCCTGATGCTGTCACCTGGCTGTTGTGAACAGTGATAGAAGGCCATCCGGAGATCCGTTTCTGTGCGGTCCTCAAATATGGCATGCAGCTTAAGGAAGATCGCAGGTACCGACTCCTTATCAACGGTATCCCAAGTCTCCACTTCCCTCTCAGCAGCGCCAGTTAGCTGCCCTACCAGCACAGCAGCTTTTTGCCTCTCCGGCATGGAGTACATTTCTAGGATGCTGCATAACTTCCGCTTGAAGCCTGCTAATGTGCCTGGCTCACCGCTGTACTGGGGAAGCCATTTCGCCCCTGGCATATAGGGGAGCGTTAGTGGCATGATCGGGACTACCGGACTGGGTGCTGGACCTGCGCCCTCATCTGGCGCTACAATGCCAGGCGGTGCGGGATTGGGGCCTCCGGCTGGGGCTGCACTGTCGGCTGGTTGCTGTGACATCTTAGCGCCCCCTTGGTTAAACGGAGCCTACCGGTTTCAGACGCTGCTATTTCACAGGCACAGCAGTGGGAACAGGACCTTCGTCGCAGGCGCTCTGATGTCAGAGCGTTCACTTCCTGTCGCAGGACCTGCTGATGAGTCAGAACCGGGGGCGTGTCCAAGACTCTGCGCGCTCTTTCAGGTACGCCCACCTTCTTCTCCAGCGCCTCAGGGCGCGAATATGGCGACAAATATGGCGGTATTTGGCGCCAAAAGCACAGACAGTCCTTTTTCACAAAAACGATTCCACAGGCACACAGGGCTCGCAATTTTGCGAGTTTCGCGATCCTGTTCGTGACGCCAAGTTTGTCGTGACCACGCACCACAATTGTGGGTTACCAGGGCAATGGGGTACTCAGAGCCGAGCCCATGGAAGTCTATGGGGTTGTCACAGGTAGCGGTGGCTCGGTCTGTGGCCCTGGCGGTCAGGCGTATGTTGGGGGGTATATTTACAGGGGATAGATTTATATACAGTTCGTGACGCCACCTGTAGTTTCCTGATCACTAAGACCAGCGCTGCTGTAGATCTCTGAGGGGATGGTGAGGCAGCTAGATGTCAGGTCCCCTACAGGTGGGACTCTTCCCTCAGGTCGATAATTATGATAGGGTTGTGCAGGGGTGCAATTGAATAACACAGTCTCACACATCAGCGTCTTTCCATACCTTTTACTTCAAGTTGTTCAGGCAGGTCCCAGGGAGGCTGATGGGGTTGATGGAGGATGAGTTTTGAGGCAACGGCTGAGCAAGTTAGGGGCCTCCTTTACTTTCACAATGGTGATGAGTCCAACCAGCATAAAGCGTAGTTCCCTCTATAAACTCCAGCTATTTCAACGCTGTACTGCCCGGTCAGTTTTGTGGTCGAAGCCTTCCAATGATGGAACTAGGTTCTTTCTTTTGCTGATCAGGCTCAAAGTTCCTATTCCAACTGACCTCTGTTACGTACTGACACTCCAAGGCTACTTGCTGCCACCTAAGGTCCAGTAAGCCTCTGGTTCTTTTATCACTATGCCTGGAGCTATAGTGACACGTCGGTCCCCAGTGACCGGTGACAAGGTGCAGGACTTCTCCAATCCTAAAGCACTTCTCAATTCCTTCCACTGTGCCCTTCGACTTGCTCACACTCTCAATAGCTGTCTCAGTCCGTCTGCCAGTGGGGCACAGCTCTGACCAGGCTGAGGTGATCTGGCTCACCTTTACTGGCCTCCACTTACTGAACTGCACACAGGTGGGATGACTCAGTCCTGAGCCACCCGAACTAGTCTCGGCTCCTTCCTCCTCACAGGTCCAGGCTAGACTGCTGAATGACTAACTGAATCTGAACACTCCCTGTGGGTGTGTCTAAGTGTATGTGATGTCATGTAGAGCCCTTAACCGTTACCTCTCCACTCATCCTCCTGGTATGGTGTACCTTAAATACCAGGGCTACACATCTGCAAACTGTGTGACTATTTTTGCCAACTTGTATGAAGTAATACAAGACTTTCTATATCAAACCTGTGTCTCATGTATTTTCATCGCACCCAAGCACAAGACGCTATATGAACTGTACTACATACATTACAAGATTCTGAAGCCAAAACGTTAGTGTCTGCTGGGTCTGGAAAGGCTGTGTCTGCTGTAACTGTGGATATCGGATGTCCGGTTGTACTTTCTGTGATGACAGTGGTTGTGACTTCTCACAACCATTCCAGGTGAGCAATTCCCTTAAGTGTTTTTTTTTCTGCAGTGTTACCACAGGTAAACACTATTGTTTTTTTTTTTTTTCTCTTTTCTCTTTTTTGTCTGCTGTAACTGTGGATATCAGATGTCCGGGTGAACTTTCTGTGATGATAGTGGTTGTGACTTCTCACAACCATTCCAGGTGAGCAGTTCCCTTAATTTTTTTTCTCTCTGCAGTGTTACCACAGGTAAACACTATTGTTTTTTTTTTCTCCTCTCCTCTTCTTCCAGTACTCCTGTCTTAAAAGATCTGGAAAATGGAGGCCCGCATAAAGGAACTTTGCGGAGTGACTGATAATATCCTTGCAGATTTGCAGAATATAAAGACCCGTTTTTCAAGCCTACAGGACCTCACTAATCACAATTTGCAAGTGTTTGGACAGACTGCCCAGGATTTGCGAGCCAGGATTGAGGTTCTAGAAGAGCGAGTCCAGGCTCCTGCCGTAGCCCCGAGTTCTGGGATTCCCAAGTTGCCCCCTTTTCGTTTTGACGGTGAACGTGAGAAATTCAGGGGATTTATTAATCAATGCAATCTTTTTTTTTCTGCACATGCTTCACAATTTCCCACTGAACGATCTAAGGTGCTTACTATAATTATGTTGCTTACCAACAAGGCTTTGATGTGGGCAAACCCTCTGATTGAGACTGAGGATGATTGTTTGAATCACCTTGATGCTTTTATTTCAGCCATGGGGCAGGTGTTTGATGACCCCAATCGAGGTGCAACAGCTGAAGCAGCCATGTTAGCTTTGCGCCAAGGTAAGCACTCGGTAGCTGAATATGCCTTGGATTTCAGGAGATGGGCCCTTGATACCACCTGGGACAGTTCCGCCAAAAAATCTATTTTTCGAAAGGGGTTATCTCCACTGATTAAGGATGAACTTGCTCGTGCCGACCCTCCCACTGCGTTAGGTGACTTTATTAACTACTGCATCCGTATTGATACTCGTCTGACTGAACGCAGGCAAGAGAGATGGTTCGAAAGCAATCGCACTAACCTTTTCCTACCTTCCTCTCCAGCTAAGGAACCTTTGAGTAGGATTACACGGAAACCTGAACCTGAACCCATGCAGGTAGACTCTTTACAACGACGGGTTAGTGATGCAGGCAAGGAACATCGTTTTAAGGAAAATCTATGTTTCTATTGTGGTAAGTCAGGGCACTTCATTATAAACTGCCCCAGCCGTTCTCGTAAGACTACTGCAGCACTCATTCATTGTGAGTGTTGCGAGAGGGGATCTGTCAGGTCCGAGCCTCAGGCTCCAGAGAGATCTGCAGCAACAGATCTTGATTTCTCGGACTTAAACTCCGTTACCTCTGAGGACGTTGACTGTGTAAACGCTGCCATTTTTCAAGTTTCCTCAGCGGTGTCCCAGCTGAGTTGTAAGAAAAACAATTCTCATTGCTTTCTTTCCATCAAACTCTGGGTTGACTCAGCTTGGGTGTCTAGCTCTGCTATGATCGACTCAGGGGCAAGTGGAAATTTTATGGATGTCTCCTTTGCTCTGAAACAGGGGATACGTTCAGTGAAGAAGGCTACTCCAGTACAGATGGAAACTGTGGATGGCTCCCTGCTGACCTCTGGACCAGTGGATCAGGAAACAGAGCCTTTGAGGGTTCTTATGGGTAAAGATCATCAAGAGAAACTGTCCTTTATGCTTATCTCTTCTCCCCACTTTCCCATTATTCTAGGGCTACCATGGCTGCAGGCTCAGAATCCTACCATTAACTGGGAGACCAAGGAATTACACTTTCCAGAGAAACAGATGAGTCCAAAAGTTTCAGCTTGCTCTGTTCCTAAAGGAACCATGTCAGTCCCTGAACTACCAGCTGTATACCAGGACTATGTGGATTTATGTGACAAGAAGAACGCTGACCAGCTTCCTCCTCACCGTCCATATGATTGTCCAATTGAATTATTGCCTGGAGCAGAGATACCTTTTGGTAAGATCTACCCCCTGGCGGGGCCCGAGCTAAAGGCTTTAAAGGATTACATAGACGAAAATCTAGCCAAGGGCTTCATACGCCCCTCTTCATCTCCTGCAGGTGCACCCATCTTCTTTGTAAAGAAGAAAGATGGATCTCTGAGACCATGCGTAGACTATAGGGAACTCAATAAGGTTACTATTAGAAACCGTTATCCATTGCCTTTAATCCCTGAGTTATTGGAGAGAGTGCGACATGCCAAAATTTTCTCTAAACTAGATCTTCGTGGGGCCTATAACTTAGTCCGTATTAGACCTGGGAATGAATGGAAGACTGCATTCAGGTCACGCTATGGACACTTTGAATATCTAGTTATGCCTTTTGGTCTGAGTACCGCCCCAGCCACTTTCCAACACTTGGTGAATGACATCTTCAGGGATCTCCTAGATACATTTGTGGTAATTTATTTGGATGATATTCTAATTTTTTCTAACTCCACAGAGGAACATCATGGACATGTGAGAATGGTCTTGGAACGTCTAAGACAAAATCATCTTTACATCAAACTTGAAAAGTGTGAATTCCATAGGACCGAAATTCAATTTCTGGGGTATGTACTGTCTACACAAGGAATTAGTATAGATGGAAGCAAAACCCAAGCCATCAAGGATTGGCCAAGTCCTAGAAATGTGAAGGAGGTACAGCGCTTCATCGGGTTTGCCAACTTCTATAGACGTTTCATTAGAAATTTCTCTGAGGTAGTGTCACCTATCACCCAACTTACCCGGAAAGAGTCTAGGTTCTCCTGGACTCCCCAAGCCCAGGAAGCATTTTCCCATCTAAAAGATAAATTTACCACTGCACCTATCCTAGTACATCCCAACCCCGAGCTTGCCTTCATAATAGAGGTGGATGCTTCAGACTGTGCCGTTGGAGCTATACTCTCTCAGAGAACAGGTGAGAAGAATGTCTTGCATCCCTGTGCCTTCTTTTCCCAGCAGTTGTCTTCGGCTGAGAGGAACTACGATGTGGGCAATAGAGAGTTGTTGGCCATTATTGCCGCCTTCAAAGAATGGAGACACCTTCTTCAGGGAGCTGCACAGCAAATAGTCGTCCTGACAGATCATCGTAACCTT
Source organism: Oophaga sylvatica (assembly GCA_033576555.1). Lineage (NCBI taxonomy): Eukaryota > Metazoa > Chordata > Amphibia > Anura > Dendrobatidae > Oophaga > Oophaga sylvatica. The sequence goes on along the minus strand of JARQOD010000820.1, from coordinate 3,583 downwards.
GAGTTTATCAGGTCGGCTAAGTGCCTGACTCCTCGCCAGACTTGCTGGAATCTTTTCTTAAACCAATTTAATTTTATCATTTCTTATAGACCAGGATCGCGCAATGGAAAGGCTGATGCACTCTCTAGGATTTACTCAGCAGAGACACGTCCAATTACTCCTCCTAAGACTATTCTTCCTGACTCTAGATTCCTAGGAGTAATTCATAATCAAGACCTACTTAAGGACATCAAGGAAGCATAACATGCGGATTCCTTTTTGGCACAACCCCCAAGGGACGTAAGTCTTGTCTTTAAGAATGGTGTGTGGATTCAGGGACAACGCCTGTATATTCCTGAAACAGTCAGATTGAGAGTATTGCAACTCATTCACGATTCCAAGATAGCTGGGCATAGAGGAATTCTAAAGACACAGGAATTTCTCTCTCGTTTCTTTTGGTGGCCCACTTGCAGGAAGGATGTTTTAAACTATGTCACTTCATGTGAAGTCTGTGCAAGATGCAAAACACCTCGCTCCTCACCAACTGGTCTGTTACAGCCTCTTCCCACCCCGTCCCGCCCGTGGGGATCCATTTCTATGGACTTCATTGTGGAGTTACCAACCTCTCAAGGGAAGAACACCATTCTAGTGGTGGTTGACCGTCTAACAAAGGCATCTCATTTTATCCCTTGTGTCGGCTTACCCACTGCAAAACAGACATCAGATTTGATGATTAAAGATGTGTTTCGCTTACATGGAGTACCGGATGAGGTTATTTCGGATCGAGGGGTGCAATTCACTTCTAGGTTTTGGCAAAATTTCTGTGCAGCATTGGACATTAAAGTAAACCTTTCTTCTGCTTTTCATCCCCAGACTAATGGACAGACCGAACGAACCAATCAAACCCTGGAGCAGTATCTCCGCTGCTTTATCTGCCACCTACAGGATGATTGGGTGGATCTACTTCCATTAGCTGAGTTCTCGTATAACAACTCTCAGAGTGCCTCCACTAAGCAGTCTCCTTTTTACTCTAATCTAGGTTATCATCCTAACATTCTACCACGATTTCCCATAGAAACGCCTTTACCAGCAGTGGCTGAAAGAATCACGTCTTTACAGAAGAATATGGATCTTCTAAAGTAGAATCTGGAATCGGCTCAGGAATGGTACAAGAAAGCAGCAGATAAATTCCGTAAACCTGCACCAGCTTTCAAGGTAGGAGACTTGGTCTGGCTGTCAACCAGAAATCTTAAGTTAAGGATTCCATCGTCTAAGTTGGGACATAAGTACATTGGACCCTATAAAATCAGTAAAATTATAAGTGCCGTTGCTTGTCGTCTTCAACTGCCCAGAACTATGAGAATTCACCCTGTCTTTCATGTATCCCTACTAAAGGCTGCGACACCCAATACGTTTCCTGGACGTTCTTCTCCTTGCCCTGACCCAGTGCTAGTCGATGGTCAGGAAGAATTTGTGGTGGAAAGGATTTTAGATTCCAGGTTGTATAGAAATCAGTTACAATATCTGATTAAATGGCAGGGCTACCCAGTGGAGGACAACTCATGGGAACCAGTCAATAACGTTAATGCTCCTCGCTTGCTCCGTCAGTTTCATCAGAGGTACCCACACAAGCCTGGCCTGAGGTCATCCGGAGGTTGTCCCTAAGGGGGGAGTAATGTAAGGTTCTGTGTACATGTTCCTGAAACTCAGTTTGTTTGTCAGCCATTTTACTTTCTGTCTTGCTGCAGCTATCTTGCCCTCAGTCAAAATGGAGTTTCCAGCTTGCATGTTCCCGCCCTGATTCTCTCCTTTTGCTTCTTAAGCAGCCACAGCTGAGCAATCAGTGCTTCAGAATCTAGCCTGCAGTGAACCTGTGACCTGACTCCTAAAGCCTTGGACCTTGTACTCTAGCTATTCCTACTGAGGAACTCTGAAGCACTTGTGGACTCTGAACCCTGCTCTTTGAAAGACCCATGTTTGCATGGACTTACGGTAACAGAGAAGAAGATCCTGAACCTGTTGTGGAGAGTGATTGCTGAGCTTAGATTACTCTGGACTGCTGTGTCTCCTGCTTCTGTGTCTGCAAACTGTGTGACTATTTTTGCCAACTTGTATGAAGTAATACAAGACTTTCTATATCAAACCTGTGTCTCATGTATTTTCATCGCACCCAAGCACAAGACGCTATATGAACTGTACTACATACATTACATCGATCTACTGACTGGAGGGCCGGGGAGCCTGGAGGAAGAGAGAACGCCCAGGATTGAGGGTCCCCTTGTAAGAGCGAGATGACAATTCCCACCCTCTGCTCCTCACTCCCCGATGACCAAGGCCGTAGCCGAAAGTACAATTTACATGCCTCCCGGAAGGTAAAAAATTTGTCCCGCCCACCAGTGAACCTGTCCGGGAGAGCAACCTTAGGTTCAGATCTGGTTTGCTCCGGAGGGGACAAAACCTTGGACTTAATGTCCGTAACTTCCATGGACAACTTCTGCAACTGCAGGGCAAGCTGGGCTACTGGATCCATGGTAGCTGGGGAGAATCTATAGTTTTGGCCGGTGAAAATGTCACGCTGTCTAGCAGATATATAAATAAATAATGTCAGTAATCTATCAAGTGGGACAACATTCTATATAACATATAAATAGGTAACATTAACATGTATATATAGCATAGTATTACCTGACATAATATCCTGTGGGTCAATACTGAATCCTTTTCACGCTGTCTCTGGCTAGAGGTGGACCGGGGTCTATGCTGACCCTAAACTGGGGTCCTGACTAGTCCCTCTACCTGGAGGTACTGTTAATGGTACAGAGGTCCAGGCCACCAGCGTAAACCCTGTCTCCTATAAATCCCTGACCACTGTAATCTAGTCCTTAGAAGGACCCTGATTACCACCATAGGGAATGGACAGGTAAAGGTTAACAAACAGTATAGACAAACGAGACAGACAGGGGATAAAGTAAATACTGTCTTTCATACAACATATAAACACAGAGGGAACACCAAAGGTCTAGGAGATAAACTATAAGCAAAGAGAGGAGAAACAACAAAGGAGCTCTTAGCTTAAGTCTTCTCAGAACCGATCCTATCTGCAGTCTGTATGAATGCTTTCACCGGCATCTAACACACAGACTGGCAGGAATATAAAGGAAGTTAATTAGTACATAATCAAAAGCAGCCGGGCGAGGCTGGACCTAGTCTTAGCAAAGAGCTAGGTAAAATTAACTCCCTCACCACCAAACACAAAGAAACAGCAACTCAGCTGCGAGAAGTCAGAATGTGCAATCGCGACGATCTTCGTGGCGATGCACCCATGACACCTATAACTGACACAGGAGAGCGCTAGGAGTGAGTGTAAATTAGGGAAGAGAGTTCAGAAAAGAAAACCTATAACTGGCACAGGAGAGAGCTAAGAGTGAGTGTAAATAAGGGAAGAGAGTTCAGCAAAGAAAACCTATAACTGGCACAGGAGAGAGATAGAAGTAAGTGTGAATAATGGAAGAGAGTTCAGAAAAGAAAACCTTTAACTGGCACAGGAGAGAGCTAGGAGTGAGTGTTAATAAGGGATGAGAGTTCAGAAAAGAAAACCTATAAC
>JARQOD010000819.1:85510-121953 GCA_033576555.1 Oophaga sylvatica | reverse complement strand
CCCCCGGTCCCCCGATCGCCCCCCCGTATACTTACCGGTGTCCTCCGTCCTCCCGCAGGCCCCAGGATCCCGGCGTCTTCTTCCTGCAAAAAAAAATGGCAGGCGCATGCGCAGTGCGCCCGCCGATCTGCTTGGCGGCAGATTCAAAAATGTTTTCATTCATTCTCATAAAAGTGCATTTTGATCACTGTGATAAACTATCACAGTGATCAAAATAAAAAAAACAGTACATACCCCCCATTTATCACCCCCTTAGTTAGGGACATATAATAAAAAATAGAAATTATATTTATTTTGATTTTTCTGTTAGGGTTATAATTAGGGTTAGGGTTATAATTAGGGTTAGGGTTAGCATTAGGGTTAGGGTTAGCATTAGGGTTAGGGTTATAATTAGCGTTAGGGTTAAACTGGGTTCATACTGCGTTATGGCAGTCCGTTAGACGGACTGCGCTACACCGCGGTATAACGCGGTGTAACGCAGTCCGTTAACGCTGCCATTCACCCCCATTTGAGGGCGCATCGCGACGCATGCCGTAAAGCGGCATGCGTTTGCGACGTGCCATCATTCACTGACGCAGCCTCGGACGCGGGCTGCAGCGTCTGGGCTCCGTCACCGCTAGCGCAGATGAATCATCTGCTGATTCCTCTGCGCTAGCGGGTATAGCATAACGCAATCGCGTTATGCTATACCGTTACCAGCCCGTCAACGCTATGTGTTGAACGGGCTGGTAAAACGCAAAATGAACCTAGCCTTAGGGTTAGGGTTATAATTAGGGTTATAATTAGGGTTAGGGTTACAATTAGGGTTAGGGTTAAAATTAGGGTTAGGGTTACAATTAGAGTTAGGGTTACAATTAAGGTTAGGGTTACAATTAGGGTTGGAATTAGGGTTGGGATTTAGGTTAGGATTAGGGTTGGGATTAGGGTTAGGGGTGTGTTCGGGTTAGGGTTGGAGCTAGAATTGAGGGATTTCCACTATTTAGGCACATCAGTGGGTCTCCAAACACGACGTGGCGTTCAAAAAGTCAAATGGCGCTCCCTCCCTTCCAAGCCCTGCCGTGCGCCCAAACAGTGGTTTACCCCAACATATGGGGTATCAGCGTACTCAGGACAAATTGCACACCAATTTTGGGTTCTAATTTCTCCTGTTACCCTTGGGAAAATAAAAAATAGCTGGCTAAAATAAACATTTTTGAGAAAAAAAATGATTTTTCATTTTCACGGCTCTGCGTTTATAAATTTCTGTGAAACACTTGGGGTTCAAAGTGCTCACCACACATCTAGATAAGTTCCTTAAGGGTCTAGTTTCCAAAATGGGGTCACTTGTTGGGGGGTTTCCACTGTTTAGACACATCAGGGGGTCTCCAAACACGACGTGGCTTTCAAAAAGTCAAATGTCGCTCCCTCCCTTCCGAGCCCTGCCGTGCGCCCAAACAGTGGTTTACCCCAACATATGGGGTATCAGCGTACTCTGGACAAATTGCACACCAATTTTGGGGTTCTAATTTCTCCTGTTACCCTTGGGAAAATAAAAAATAGCTGGCTAAAAAAAACATTTTTGAGAAAAAAAATGATTTTTCATTTTCACGGCTCTGCGTTTATAAATTTCTGTGAAGCACTTGGGGGATCAAAGTGCTCACCACACATCTAGATAAGCTCCTTGGGGGGTCTAGTTTCCAAAATGGGGTCACTTGCAGGGGGTTTCTACTGTTTAGGTACATCAAGGGCTCTGCAAACACAACATGACGCCCGCAGAACATTCCATCAAAGTCTGCATTACAAAATGGCGCTCCTTCCTTCCAAGCACTCCCATGCGCCCAAACAGTGGTTTCACCCCACATATGGGGTATCAGCGTACTCAGAAAAAATTGCACAACTTTTTGAGTCCAATTTCTCCTGTTACCCTTGGGAAAATAAAAAAAATAGCGGGCTAAAGAATCATTTTTGAGGAAAAAAATGATTTTTTATTTTCACGGCTCTACGTTTATTAATTTCTGTGAAGCACTTGGGGGTTCAAAGTGCTCACCACACATCTAGATAAGTTCCTTAAGGGGTCTAGTTTCCAAAATGGTGTGATTTGTGGGGGGTTTCGACTGTTTAGGCGTATCAGGGGCTCTCCAAACGCGACATGGCGTCCAATTTCAATTCCAGCCAATTTTGGTTTGAAACAGTCAAACGGCGCTCCTTCACTTCAAAGCCCTGCCGTGCGCCCAAACAGTGGTTTAACCCCACATATGGGGTATCGGCATGCTCAGGACAAATTGCACAAAAACTTTTGGGGTCTTGTTACCCATGGGAAAATAAAAATTGGGGTGAACAGATCGTTTTTGTGGAAAAAATATGATTTTTTATTTTAACGGTTCTATGTTATAAACTTCTGTGAAGCACTTGGAGGTTCAAAGTACTCACCACACATCTAGATAAGTTCCTTAGGGTCTAATTTCCAAAATGGGGTCACTTGTGGGGGTTTCCACTGTTTAGACATATCAGGACCTCTACAAACACGACATGACGTCCAGCCAATTCTGCGCTGAAAAAGTCAAACGGCGCTCCTTCCCTTCCAAGCTCTGCCTTGCACCCAAACAGTGGTTTATCCCCACATATGGGGTAGCGGCATGCTCAGGACAAATTGCACAAAAACTTTTGGGGTCTTGTTACCCCTGGGAAAATAAAAATTGGGGTGAACAGATCGTTTTTGTGGAAAAAATATGATTTTTTATTTTCACGGTTCTATGTTATAAACTTCTGTGAAGCACTTGGAGGTTCAAAGTGCTCACCACACATCTAGATAAGTTCCTTAGGGGGTCTAATTTCCAAAATGAGGTCACTTGTGATGGGTTTCCACTGTTTAGACACATCAGGGCCTCTACAAACGCGACATGGCATCCAGCCAATTCTGCGTTGAAAAAGTCAAATGTCGCTCCTTCCCTTGCAACCTCTGCCGTGCGCCCAAAAAGTGGTTTACCCCCACATATGGGGTATCGGCTTAATCAGGAGAAATTGCACAACAAATTTTGTTGTTCATTTTTTCTTTTAACAGTTGTGAAAATAAAAAAAATAGGTTCCGAAGTAAAGTTTTTGCAAAAAAAGTTAAATGTTAATTTTTTCCTTCCACATTGCTTCAGTTCCTGTAAGCACGTAAAGGGTTAATAAACTTCTTGAATGTGGTTTTGAGCACCTTGAGGGGTGCAGTTTTTAGAATGGTGTCACTTTTGGCTATTTTCTATCATATAGACCCCTCAAAGTGACTTCAAATGTGAGGTGGTCCCTAAAATAAAAATGGTGTTGTAAAAATGAGAAATCGCTGGTCAACTTTTAACCCTTATAACTTCCTAACAAAAAAAAATTTTGATTCCAAAATTGTGCTGATGTAAAGTAGACATGTGGGAAATGTTATTTCTTAACTATTTTGTGTTACATATTTCTCTATTTTAAGGGAATAAAAATTCAAAGTTTGAAAATTGTTAAATTTTCAAAATTTTCGCCATATTTCTGTTTTTTTTCATAAATAAACACAAGTCATATCAAAGAAATTTTACCACTATCGTGAAGTACAATATGTCACGAAAAACAGTCTCAGAATCAGCGGGATTCGTTAAAGCGTTCCAGAGTTATAACCTCATAAAGTGACAGTTGTCAGAATTGTAAAAATTGGCCCGGTCATTAAGCTGCAAAATGGCTCTGTCACTAAGGGGTTAAGAATATCCATGATCTTATAAGGTCCAATGAATCTAGGCTTAAACTTAGGAGATGCAACTCTCATAGGGATATTTCTTGAGGACAACCAGACCAAGTCCCCCACTTCAAACCGAGGACCATCAGTCCTATGCCGGTTGGCAAACCGCTGGGCCCTCTCCTGAGAGAGGGACAACCTCTCCACTACCTGGTCCCAAATCTGCTGCATGTGCTCCACAACAGAGTCAACACCCGGACAGACAGAAGCCTCCGTCTGTCCCGAAGAAAATCGAGGGTGAAACCCAAAATTGCAGAAAAAATGGAGACATCAAAGTGGCAGAGCTAGCCCTATTATTAAGAGCAAACTCAGCCAAAGGCAAAAAAGAGACCCAGTCATCTTGATCAGCAGACACAAAGCATCTCAGATAAGTCTCCAATGTCTGGTTTGTTCTCTCAGTTTGTCCATTGGTCTGAGGATGAAAAGCCGAGGAGAAAGACAATTGAACACCAAGTTTAGAACAAAAAGTCCTCCAAAATCTGGACACAAACTGGACTCCTCTGTCAGACACAATGTTCTCAGGAATGCCGTGTAACCGAACCACGTGCTGAAGGAACAAAGGCACCAATTCGGAGGAGGAAAGCAACTTAGGTAATGGCACAAGATGTATCATTTTGGAAAACCTATCACAAATCACCCAGATAACGGTCATTCTCTGAGAAACAGGGAGGTCGGAAATGAAATCCATAGAGATATGGGTCCATGGTCTCTTGGGCACAGGCAATTGCATCAACAAACCACTAGAGCGAGAGCAAGGCTTGGAGCGAGAGCAAGTCCCGCAGGACTGCACAAATTCCCTGACGTCACGAGACAAGGTAGGCCACCAAAAGGACCGACTAACCAAGTCTCTGGTACCAAAAATTCCGGGATGACTGGCCAACACGGAACAATGAATCTCAGACATCACACTCTATTTCCACCGATCTGGGACAAACAATTTCCCAATAGGGCAGGGCTCGGGTTTATCCTCCTGACACCCTTCCAGAGCCAGTCTCAAATTGGGCGAGATGGCGGAAAGAACTACACCCTCTTTCAAAATAACAGCAGGATCAGATAACTCAGGAGAGTCCGCAAGGAAACTCCTCGAGAGGGCATCCGCCTTAACATTCTTAGTGCCAGGAAGAAAGGAAACCACAAAATTAAAACGTGTGAAAAACAAGGCCCACCTGACCTGTCTAGGATTAAGTCGCTTGACTGACTCCAGATAAACCAGAGGCTGGACAGACATCTGTCTGGGATGATTTAGAGAATCCTGCTTTGAGCAGGGGGTTGGACCAGAAGGCCCAGGAGGTCCCTTCCAACTCTACCATTCTATGATTCTATGATCTATGATTCTATGATTCTATGAAACCAGATTCTTATGGTCCGTGAGGACCACCACCTGATGTTTGGCTCCCTCCAGCCAATGTCTCCATTCTTCAAAAGCCCACTTCATGGCCAATAACTCCCGATTACCCACGTCATAATTACATTCAGTTGGAGAAAATTTTCGAGAGAAAAAGGCACAAGGGTAACTTTTAGAGGTCTCCGGATCTCTTTGGGACAAAACGGCACCTGCCCCAATTTCAGAGGCATCAACCTCCACCTGAAATGGCAGAGAAACATCAGGCTGCCGCAGAACAAGAGCAGAAGTGAATCTCTGCTTAAGTTCCTGAAACGCAGAGACTGCCTCAGGAGGCCAATTCACCACATCAGAACCCTTTTTGGTCAAATCAGTCAATGGTTTAACAATAACAGAGAAATTACCAATAAATTTACGATAAAAATTGGCAAAACCCAAGAATCTCTGAAGAGCCTTTAATGAAGTAGGTTGGACCCAATCACAGATGGCCTGAACCTTGACCGGGTCCATTTCAATAACAGATGGGGACAAAATGAATCCCAGAAATGAGATCCTCTGTACGCCAAAAAGACACTTTGATCCCTTCACATACAGAGCATTCTCTCTCAAACTCTGGAACACATTTCGAACATGTTTCACATGATAGTCCCAATCATTGGAAAAAATCAAGATATCATCCAAATAAACAATCAGAAATTTATCCACAAAATCCCTGAAAATGTCATTCATGAAGGACTGGAAGACGGAAGGAGCATTAGTGAGCCCAAAGGGCATCACTAGGTACTCAAAATGCCCCTCTGGGGTATTAAACGCCGTCTTCCATTCATCCCCGTGCTTAATGCGAATAAGGTTATACGCCCCCCTGAGGTCAAGCTTGGTAAACCAAGTAGCACTTTTCACCCTGGAAAACAGGTCAGAAATCAAGGGTAACGGATATTGATATTTCACAGTGATATTGTTCAAGAGACGATAATCAATACACGGCCTTAATGAACCATCCTTTTTGGCCACAAAGAAAAAACCGGCACCCAAGGGTGAAGAGGATAGTCTGATATGACCCTTCTCCAATGACTCCTTGATATAAGACCGCATAGCGTCATGTTCAGGTACAGACAAGTTAAAAAGGCGACCTTTAGGGAATTTACTACCAGGCACTAATTCAATAGCGCAGTCATAGCTCCTATGGGGGGCAAGGATGCAGATTTAAATTCGCTAAACACATCAGAAAAATCAGTCAAAAAGCCAGGAACATCCTGAGCCTGGGGAGAGGCAGAAAAAACAGGCGTGTTGGCATTAACACATTGGCAGCCCCAACTGATCACAGACACAGATTTCCAATCCAAAACAGGATTATGGGACTGTAACCAAGGGAAACCCAGTATAATAATGTCATGCAGATTATACAGCACCAAAAATTTGCAACTCTCCTGATGATCAGGTTCAACCCTCATTATCACCTGAGTAGAGAACTGGGGTTTATTCTCAGCCAAAGGGGTAGAATCAATCCCCAGTAGGGGAATAGACTTCCGTAGGGGTATCAAGGGAAACCCACAACGTTTAGCAAAATCAAAATCCATCAGGTTAATAGCTGCTCCCGAATCAACAAAAGCCTGAGCAGAAAATGTGGACAAGGAGCAAATCAGGGTAACAGTCAACAGAAACTTAGTCTGAACACTACCCAAGACAACTGAGCGTGCAAAATGTCTTCCCCGCTTAGGGCAGACTGAAATAGCATGAAAGGCGTCACCACCGTAGAAACATAACCCATTGCGTTTTCGAAACTCATGACGCTGTGCCCCAGAAGCCACTCTATCACACTGCATGGACTCAGAAGCTGGTTCACAAGGCAACACTATTCCACGCATACCTCTACGCTCACGCAAACGTCTGTCAATTTGAATCGCTAATGACATAGAATCATTGAGACCAGAGGGAGCAGGGAAACCCACCATAACATCTTTTACATTCTCTGACAGACCCTTCCGAAAAAGGGCTGCCAAGGCATCATCATTCCATTTGGTCAGGACTGCTCACTTTCGGAATTTCTGACAGTACAACTCAGCGTCCTCAAGCCCCTGATTTAATGCCAACAAGGTTTTTTCAGCTTGATCAGTGACATTAGGTTTATCGTACAATAACCCCAGAGCCAGAAAAAATGCATCAACATTACTCAAAACAGGGTCCCCATGTGTCAGGGAAAAAGCCCAATCCTGAGGATCGCCGCGCAGGAGAAGAGATGACAATTTGAACCTGCTGTGCTGCGTTCCCTGTGGACTTAGGTTTTAAGGCAAAAAACAACTTACAGTTATTTTTGAAATTCAGAAATTTAGCTCGATCCCCCAAAAATAAATCTGGCATGGGGATCCTAGGTTCCACAACTGGAAACCTAGCAAGATAGGTAGCAATACTCCGAACTTCAGTGGCAAGCTGATCCACACGGCCAGACAACTGTGCAAACTCCATTGAGAGAAAAAAAAAAATCCTCCTCAGCACCCAGAGAAAAAGAGGGAAATGCAACAAACAGAGAAAAAAAAAAAAAATTTCTGACAACTTTCTTTTTTCTTTTTCCTTTTACTATTTTTCCCTTCTGTTGAGTACCATATAATTTTAAGTTAGGCCGGTGATACTGTTATGATTTGGTAGCTGAGGAGAGCAAGCAAAAACGGCAATACACCAGAGATGTTGGAATCTACTGGATTGCAGTACCCTGACTAACCACCACAACTAAAGGCAGCCGTGGAGCGTACCTACGTTGGTCCTAGACGCCTCGTCACAGCCTGAGAGGTTAACTACACCTAAAGATAGAAAGAGGAAAAGCTATCTGCCCCGGAGCAGATCCCCAAAGAACATAGGAAGCCCCCAAACATGTAATGGCGGTTAGACAAGAGGAAATACAGACACAGACAGAAAATAGTATGAGCAAACGTTGGGGCCCAATCTTCCTAGACAGAAAAGGATAGGAAGGACACTTACTGCAATCCCAAAAGACCCTAAAAAGTACCAACTCTACTAATTGCAAAAACACCTGAGATCACACGACTCTACCACCTAAATTAGTTCTCTGGTGTAACAAAACTAAGCCGCAGCCACTGAAGAAAAACTGGAAAAGGCAAATGAACAAACAACAGTGGCTCAGACAAACTGAGAGGAGCACAAGCCCCCGGAGGGGACCTGGCTGACCTCCACAAAAGTGCAGGAAACAATGCAAAAAGCAAGCACAAAAATAAAAACAGAAAAAGTCTTATCTGAGAGCAGGAGAAGAGGCAAGATTCAGCAAGCATCCAAGTGAACCAGGAACCACAGTTGAGACAAGAACAATTGATCACCGGCAACACTGATGGGAGGAAACCTCCCTTATCTAGGACCAGTCTGTAACTCCTGATTGCCAATCATCACTAAATGGTTCAGCACTGTCTGCAACCACCAGAGGGAGCTTCTGCTCAGAACTCATTTCTAACACATTCACTACAATCATGGTGTGGCAATTTTTTTTTATCAGGAAGCTACTCTTACATGGCTGGAAGAGAGACAGACGTCCATTTTCAAGAGTATTGGTGAGCATACTGTTGACTGAGGTCGGCTTGTGTGCTCCACCTAAACAGACGTCTCCTACAATGACCCATCCCAGGTCAAGTCTCTGTTCATATGGGGCATTTTGTAGGCCATGAATCTGTCCTCTAAGTTTATGGATTCATAGTATGTCTCTTCCGAGGAGTATGACAATCTTGGTCCAGTTCCGGTATCAGGTGGGCTATACAATTCAGATGAGAATAGTGAGCGGTTACCTCTGGCGTAGGTATCTTGGAGCTATTGTCAGGAATTTGGTTGAACTCCAGTATTGACGGCAAGGCTAGGCAGGGTTGATCATCTATAGACTCTACCTTTAATCTGGTTGCTTTTCTCCCTGTTTTCTTGACAGTACCGGCACACGTCTTCAAGGAGTAAGGAGAACTGGGGCGATACAAGGGACAATGATACATGACATAGTGAAATAAAAACTGGGGTCATTTCTAACTCTTGCCTGTTGAGCAACAAAGTCTACGAACACCCTGAAAGGAGGAAATGATACCTTGAGTCTGTTTGTAATGGGACCCGTGACTGACCCACTTCTCTTGTATGTTGTAAGGGCGCTTTTGAACAATTGGGTTGACATCTCTGGCAGTGTCCAGGAATGCCAACCCTGGCAGGTCTCCTTCTGCCAGAGCAGCCTGTACCTTCTTAACAAGTCACTCAGTTCCCTGAGCTTTTGATAACCTTTATTCACTATTTTGAGAAAATCATCAATTCTTTTATACAAAGCATTTTCTATAGCTTCTACTGACCCATAACATTCATCAAGTCTCTCCCACACCATACGAAGGCCTGTGTGTGGGTACTTTATGTTAATATTTCTGATTCTTTTGGGATGTTCGGCAGACTCGTTCCCAAGCCACTTTACCATTCCTTCTAACTCTTCACTACTGGAAAGATCCAAGTCTCTGATGGCGTTCTGGAAGGAGGCTCGCCATGCTCTATAGCTCTCAGCTCGATCGGGGAATTTTACAAGTCCCTTGGTCACCAGTTCCCGGCGAGCAAAGAACTTCGCAAAGTTCATAGTGGCTGGGTCAGCTCCAACATGAGCTGGTGTGCTGTTGTCATGCAGTGTGTGTGGTGCATTCTCATACCTGGTAGGAGCTTCTGGCTTAGGATAGTCTGTATAATACCGTTCTGATGCGAAGGGTGTCCCTTTCAGTCTGAGTGGGTGGTTGTAGTCGACGTCATTTTGTAGCATACTTTCTTGCTTCCAGTACTGTGGTTCAAGGAAGGATCTCTGGTAATCTGCGTAGGCTGGTTGGTGTAATGGATCAAGGTTGTCGTCTATTCTGGGATGTTGGTAAACATATTCTGAGACGCGTTGTGCTGGATCCTGTCAATCTAGGTCTGGTCCAAGTATGTTGCTGCCTCTCTCAGATTCATGAAACTCCACAACTTCTAAGAACTCAGCCTTGGCTATCACGGCAGCTGCCTCTTTTTCTGCGGTAAGTCTTTCCAAAGTCGCTTGTAGGCGTGCTCGATCCGCTTCTCGATCTGCTTGCAGGCGTGCTCGATCTGCTTGTAGCCGTGCTTATTCTGCTTCTCGTTCTGCTTGCAGGCGAGCTTGTTCTGCTTGCAGATGTGCTCGTTCTGCTTCTTAACTGCATCTCTTGCACAGCGAAGGATGATCTTACTTTTGCCACCTCAGCTTCAGCACGGGCAAGAGCAGCAGAATTATTTGATGAAGACTTGCTAGAGCGGCTTGATTGAGACCTTATCCTGAGTGAAGATGTCTGGCTTGAGGACATCGTGTGTCTGTTTGCTGACTGCAGGGAGTCTCAGAGCGGGTAAAAACAAACTTCAGCATGGTTTGAGATATGTCGCGCTTGTTAGATGGCTGCATTCTCGGTACTTGTGACTTTACGGCAGACCCTGCAGTATCTGCAGGCAGTGCGGTATGGGTACAAGTGGCTCCGTAAGTCATATTTGCTATCGCAGGCGTCTAGCATCTGTTTTACTGTTCTGTCTTCATACACTTCACGTTGACATGGTGTGCAATCTGACACAGCATAAACCACATTCTGATTCCAAATAAGCAGACTGTTTTCTCTAGTCTAACTTTTTTTTTGCTAAACATGTATAGAACATGCACAGTAAAACTATAAGAATACAAACAACATGGGTAAGTATTGGGCAAATAATCACACAGCTGACACTTTACAATTAAAGGGGTTGTCCACTACTTTAAATTTACCCCCAAATGTATCCCCCTGGGGCCCCTAATGAATTTTGTAAATACCTCATGTTGCCTATACTGCCTGTGAGCGGGGATATCACTGGCCGCTCACAGGCAGCATGTGACCCCGGCTGCAGCCGGCACTTGCTTCCGCTGATGTCTCTACAAGTGCTGGCAGCAGCCGGGTGTTCCTCTTCCTCCTTCCGCACTGGCTGCCAGGCTGTGGGCAGGTGTTATCCCCCCACATCACACCCGGAATCCACCGCGCACCCATTTATTGAGAAAGCGCACAGTGGATGCTGGGTGTGACGCGGGAGGTAACCCCGCCCACAACCCAGAAGCCACTGCGGGGACGCAGCGCTGAGTCACGCCTCACTTGTTGTGACGTCAGCGCTGGGTCACGTGCTGCCTGTGAGCGGCCACGGATAGCGCCGCTCACAGGCAGTATAGGCAACATGAGGTATTTACAAAATTCATTAGAGGCCCCGAGGGGGATACATTGGGGGGTTAATTTAAAGTAGTGGACAACCCCTTTAACAGGAAAGTATACAGTATGATGCAAACTTTGACATGGAAATACACAGATTTCTAATAATGACATTTCCTTTGTACTGGCTGCTATACAATTAATCACATTTCTGTACAATACTGTATTGCAAGAAAGAAATTCTAATGTTACCAGATATGCTTTACCTGGTTAGCAAACTCAAGTTGGAGAAGTTACAGGAGAGCACATGAACACGTGTGTCCCCTGAAGCACACAGAAGAAAATGGAGTTTCTTCTCCCCAGCATACCTTGTTTCAATCCCACAATGCAGCACTCTCTGCTTGTTAAAGACACAGGCTATAAATTTAGCCACCATTAGATGGTGCTATAACCAACAAACCAGCACATGAATACAAACATATTGCCCTATACTCAGATAGGCATAACAGAAGTGTTGAGGCTAAAGACCCTGCAGTGGACAATTGCAGTGTTGAGGCTAAAGACCCAGCAGTTGGGCATTGCAGTCTTGAGGCTGAAGATCCTTTATTGTAGCATTGCAGAGTTGAGGATGAACACCTAGCAGTGGAGCATTTCAGTGTTGAGCCTGAAAAACCATCAGTGGATAATTGCACTGTTGAGTCTTAAGAACCTGCATTGGTGAATTGCAGTGGTGAGGCTAAAGACCTTGCATTTTTGCATTGCAGTGTGGAGCCTGAAGAACTGGCAGTGAAGAATTGCATTGTTGAAGGTGAACAACCAACAAAGTTCATATTATTAGGAAGTGGGTCTCCCATACTATTTGCCTATGCAGTGAATGCAAGGCCTACCCCAAATTTGGACAAGCCAAAATACCGCTTGGAAGAGACGTGTAGGAAGTCATCCTAAAAATCTGTTTCCATTATAAAGGAGCGGGTCTCCTATACTTGTAATGCCCATACAGTATGTGTATGGGCTTACAAAACAATTCCCCCTGTGGGGTACACATCAACATACTGTCTCAACATTTTTGTTATGGGCATCATAAACACCCTTCAAAAAAATTAATGTGGCTGTTGCGTCACGGAACATGTTCACCCTCGTGTTCTAGTGGTGGTATCTGAAGAGACGTGGAGGATGACCTACGAAAAAGGTCTTCCCAGTTTAAAGGAGCAGGTCTGCTATACTTGGAATGCCCACACACTAAGTATTTGGGCTGACAAACATTTTCCCCTGTGGGGACACCTCAACCTAGAGTGTAAACATTTTTGGAACGGGCATCAAAACACCCTTGAAAAAATTTCTACTGGCTGTTGCATCACGGGCCACGGTTATCCTCGTTATAGTGGTGCTGGATTATGAGGATGAGGAGAAGGAGGAGGATAAAATACCAAATAGCCAAAGTCAGGAAGCATATACCCATATGTGATTGTGAAGAGGTGCATGGGAATATACCTCACAAAAAAAAACTGGATTTGAGTTTAGGTTTCACTGTTATCATGTGGTGGTGTACAGAAGTGTGGCCCAATCCAGCCCTTGTTCATTTTTATAAGAGTCAACATGTCAGCATTTTCAGTTATAATTCCACCAGTGGCACTAAAGTCTCGCTCTGACAAAACGCTAGCGGCAGGACAGGCCAGGATCTCCAAGGCGTAGAGAGCCAGTTCGCGCCACGTATCCAGCTTTGAGACCCAATAATTGAAAGGCACAGAGGAATCTTGGAGGATGTTGGTACCGTCAGCAAGGTACTCCCTCACCATCTTCCCAAACTTTGCACTCCTTGTGAGAGTACCCCACGCCTCAGGGCCACTGCGATGGGAGGGTCTGAGAAAACTCTCCCAGAACTTTGCCAGTGTTCCTCTGCTGGATTGGAGTTGTCTCTCTCGCCTGTACTCCTTGGTTGTCCAATAAACTGTGACCTCTGCCGCCAGCGTTTTCAGATGGGAATTTTTCTTAATAATTCAGCAATAAGGGCCTTCTGGTACTGCAATATTTTAGTACACCTGTCTGCCTCTTGAAGAAGATATTGAAAGCTCTCCTTGTAGCATGGGTCTAGATATGTCACCAAACAGTAATGACTGTCAGCCAAAATTTTGACAATATGATGGTCACGGTCAAGGCAGCGCAACTGCTAACAGTCAAGACTTCCGTGTCCTCACCAAGAGGACGACTGACCATGCTACCCTCCTCCTCTTCCTTCCTGTCCTCAGGCCATCCACGCTGAACAGACGGTATGAGAGTTGTGTTTGTAGTACAGTCTATAGCGCATGAAAGCAGCTCCTGTTCTTCCTCCTCCTCTTCCTCATTGTCAACCAATCCACATTGTAAGGCTTCAGAAAGGCAAATTTCCAACGGATGAGAGATGATCTTGGTGCAATTAACTGGGACGATATCCTGAGACATAAAAATACACAAAGAAAATGGGAGACGTTTATTAGCATCCTGAATAGGACCTGTGCACAATATATACCCTACAGGAATAAACATGCTAGAAATAGGAGGAAACCACTATGACTAAATAGAGCTGTAAGGGGCGCAATAAGTGACAAAAAAGAGCATTTAGGGAATTAAAGCAAGTAGGTAGTGATGAGGCATTAAATAAATTCAGAAGATTAAATAAATTCTGTAAAAAGCAAATCAAGACAGCAAAAATTGAGACAGAGAGACAGAGAGTAAAAATAATCCCAAAATATTTTTTAACTACATAAATAGTAAGAAACTAAAAAATGATAGTGTTGGTCCCCTTAAAAATAGTCTGGGTGAAATGGTGGCTGAGGATGAGGAAAAAGCCATTATGCTAAATTCCTTTTTTTCAACAGTACACTATGTTCCAAATTATTATGCAAATTGGTTTTAAGTGTCATAGCGTTTTTTTTTTTTGTAAATGAAACCCATTGATGGTATTGTGTCTCAGGGTTCTTTGGATAGCTGAAATAAATCTCAGATACCTGTGATAATTAGTTTGCCATGTGAGCCCAATAAAAGGAAAACTGGATGTTCCAAACTATTAAGCAGGCCAGAGTTTTCAAGTAATATGGGAAAGAAAAAGGATCTCTCTGCTGCTGAAAAGCATCAAATAGTGCAATGCCTTGGTCAAGGGATGAAAACATTAGATATTTCCCGAAAACTTAAGCTTGATCATCGTACTGTTAAGAGATTTGTGGCTGATTCTGAGCACAGACGTGTTTGTGCCGATAAAGACAGAACGAGGAAGGTTTCTGCCAGGCAAGTTCATCGCATTAAGAGAGCAGCTGCTACAAAGCCATTACAAACCAGCAAACAGATATTTGAAGCTGCTGGTGCCTCTGGAGTCCCTCGAACTTCAAGGTGTAGGATCCTTCTAAGGCTTGCTGTGGTGCATAAACCTACTATTCGGCCACACCTAAACAGTGCTCGCAAGCAGAAACGGTTGCAGTGGGCCCAGACATACATGAAGACTAATTTTCAAACAGTCTTGTTTACTGATGAGTGTTGAGCAACCCTGGATGGTCCAGATGGATGGAGTAGTGGATGGCCACCATGTCCCAACAAGGCTGCTAAGTTAGCAAGGAGGTGGAGGAGTCATGATTTGGGCCGGAATCATGGGGAAACAGCTGGTAGTGCCCTTTAAGGTTCCTGAAGGTGTGAAAATGACCTCTGTAAAGTATATAGAGTTTCTGACTGACAACTTTCTTCCATGGTATAAAAAGCAGAAACATGTCTTCAGGTGCAAAATCATCTTCATTCATGACAATGCACCATCTCATGCTGCAAGGAATACCTTGGAGTCATTGGCTGCTATGGGCATAGAAGGAGATAAACTCCCCTGACCTCAACCCTATAGAGAACCTTTGGAGTATCATCAAGCAAAAGATCTGAGAGGGTGGGAGGCAGTTCACATTAAAACAGCAGCTCTGGGAGGCTATTCTGACTTCATGCAAAGAAATACAAGCAGAAACTCTCCAAAAACTCACAAGTTCAATGGATGCAAGAATTGTGAAGGTGATATCAAAGAAGGGTTCCTATGTTAACATGTAACTTGGCTTTTTAGGATGTTTTGGAGTTAAGTAGCTTTTTTGTTCAGTGAATGTGACCTCCTAATGCTGCAAATTCCACAAATGAGCATTTTCAGTTCTTTAACCCCTTAACGACCGCCGATAAGCCTTTTAACGGCGGTCATTAAGGGTACTTAAACCACAGCGTCGTTAATTAACGGCGCTGTGGAAAAAGTGAATAGCGCCCCCCAGAGGTGCATTTTCTCCGGGGTCTCGGCTACCGGGGGTAGCCGAGACCCCAGAGAACATGAGTCGGGTCGGTTTTTTACCGACACCGATGTTGCGATCGCCGTTATTAACCCTATAAACGGCGATCGCAAAAAAAAAAAAGTTGTGCCATTTCATTTCTCTGTCCTCTGATGTCATCGGACATCAGAGGACAGAGAAAAAGGGTCCCCGGGACCCCCATGTGGCCCCCGATCCCCTGCATGTAGCCCCCGGGCCCTTCTGCCTCCCCCGGTGCTGCCGCCATTGAGAAAATGGCGGGCGCATGCTCAGTGCGCCCGCCGCGATGTGCTGGGGGGATGGGCAATTTTCTCTGAGTTCTCGGCTACCGGGGGTAGCCGAGACCCCAGAGAACATGATCCTGGTCAGTATTCACCGATCCCGATGTTGCGATCGCCGCTATACAGCATAACGGCGACCGCAACAACAAAAAAAAAAAATGATTTCTCAGGTGTGCCTGCCGATCTGCTTGGCGGCAGATTCAAAATGTTTTTCATTCATTCTCCAGAATGTACATTTTGATCACTGTGATAAACTATTACAGTGATCAAAATAAAAAAAACAGTACATAACCCCCCCATTTATCACCCCCTTAATTAGGGACATATAATAAAATATAGAAATTATATTTATTTTCATTTTTCCGTTAGCGTTAGGGTTATAATTAGGGTTAGGGTTATAATTAGTGTTAGGGTTAGCATTAGGGTTAGGGTTATAATTAGGGTTAGGGTTAGGTTGGGTTCATACTGCGTTATGGCAGTCCGATAGACGGACTGCGTTACACCGCAGTATAACGCAGTGTAACTTAGTCCTTTAACGCTGCCATTCACCCCCATTTGAGGGCCCATCGCGACGCATGCTGTAAAGCCACATGCGTTCGTGATGTGCCATCATTCAGTGACGGAGCCTCGGACGGTGGCTGCAGCATCTGTGCTCCGTCACCGCTAGCGCAGACGAATCATCTGCTGATTCCTCTGCGCTAGCGGGTATAGCATCGCGTTATGCTATACCGTTACCAGCCCGTCAACGCTATGTGTTGAACGGGCTGGTAAAACGCAAAATGAACTTAGCCTTAGTGTTAGGGTTATAATTAGGGTTAGAATTAGGGTTAGGGTTACAATTAGGGTTAGGGTTAGAATTAGGGTTAGGGTTACAATTAGAGTTAGGGTTACAATTAAGGTTAGGGTTACAAATAGGGTTGGAATTAGGGTTGGGATTTAGGTTAGGATTAGGGTTGGGATTAGGGTTAGGGGTGTGTTGGGGTTATGGTTGGAGCTAGAATTGAGGGGTTTCCACTATTTAGGCACATCAGTGGGTCTCCAAACACGACGTGGCGTTCAAAAAGTCAAATGGCGCTCCCTCCCTTCCGAGCCCTGCCGTGCGCCCAAACAGTGGTTAACCCAACATATGGGGTATCAGCGTACTCAGGACAAATTGCACACCAATTTTGGGGTTCTAATTTCTCCTGTTACCGTTGGGAAAAAAAAAATAGCTGGCTAAAAAAATCATTTTTGAGAAAAAAAAAGATTTTTTATTTTCACAGCTCTGCGTTTATAAATTTCTGTGAAACACTTGGGGTTCAAAGTGCTCACCACACATCTAGATAAGTTCCTTAAGGGGTCTAGTTTCCAAAATGGGGTCACTTGTGGGGCTTTCCACTGTTTAGACACATCAGGGGGTCTCCAAACACGACGTGGCGTTCAAAAAGTCAAATCGCACTCCCTCCCTTCCGACCCTGCCGTGCGCCCAAACAGTGGTTTACCCCAACATATGGGGTATCAGCGTACTCAGGACAAATTGCACACCAATTTTGGGGTTCTAATTTTTTTTTTCCTTCCACATTGCTTCAGTTCCTGTGAAGCACGTAAAGGGTTAATAAACTTCTTGAATGTGGTTTTGAGCACCTTGAGGGGTGCAGTTTTTAGAATGGTGTCACTTTTGGGTTTTTTCTATCGTATAGACCCCTCAAAGTGACTTCAAATGTGATGTGGTCCCTAAAAAAAATATGGTGTTGTAAAAATGAGAAATCGCTTGTCAACTTTTAACTCTTATAACTTCGTAACAAAAAAAAACTTTGTTCCCAAAATTGTGCTGATGTAAGGTAGACATGTGGGAAATGTTATTTATTAAGAAAATTGTGTGACATATCTCTCTGATTTAAGGGCATAAAAATTTAAAGTTTGAAAATTGTTAAATTTTCAAAATTTTCGCCATATTTCCATTTTTTTCATAAATAAACACAAGTCATATGAAAGAAATTTTACCACTAACGTGAAGTACAATATGTCACGAAAAAAAATTCTCAGAATCAGCTGGATTCGTTAAAGCGTTCCAGAGTTATAACCTGATAAATTGACAGTGGTCAGAATTGTAAAAATTGGCCCGGTCATTAAGCTGCAAAATGGCTCTGTCACTAAGGGGTTAAAACATATCAAATGTTCAGAAATTCTACTGTGCCTAATAATTTGGAACAGTGCATTTTGAGTTTTTTCCATTTTGGAGATTATACTGTTATCATTGGGAGGTTTCTTCAATAAAATTCGATGTACAGTATACTCTAACGGGTGATGACTTTTATTAGACTGACTGTCATTTGCACCGACCACTTAGGAAAATCAGAGAAAAATATAATTTGCATAATAATTTGGAACATATTGTATTTACACAAGAAATTCCCATGACAGATAACATGATCAGTGATAAAAAAATGTCTTCATTAAATGTCACCTGCTTAACTCAGCAGGAAGTACGGCGGCGTCTAAAAATCACTAAAATTGACAAATCCCAGGGCCCCAATGGGATACACCCCTGAGTAGTAATAAGAATAATAATAATCTTTATATAGTGCCAACATATTCCGCAGCGCTTTACATTTTAACAATTTCAAAACACAAGTCATAAGTAACAACGTTAACAATACAATAATTAAAGCAAAATAAGACGACCCTGCTCGTAAGAGCTTACAATCTACAATGAGGTGGGGGAGATACAAAGTACAGGTGTGTATATACAATGGTGTATTTACAATGATGGTCCAGCCATCTTGAGGGAGTGAGGGATGGAGATAGTGAATGGGCTACACACGCACACTTACTGCAGGAATTAAGTACAGTTATAGATAGACCATTATTTTTAATCTTTTAAAGATTCCACTATAGCGGGGTCTGTACCACAGGACTGACGTATAGCAAATGTGGTGCCAATATTCATAAAGGGGACAAAAACTGAACTTGGAAATTATAGGCCAGTGAGCTTAACCTCTACTGTGGGTAATATCCTGGAAGGTTTTCTATGGGATACTATATTGGAGTATCTGAAGAAGAATAACCTCATGACCCAATATCAACATGGGTTTACGAGAGACTGTTCCTGTCATACTAATCTGATAAGCTTTTATGAAGAGGTAAGTTCTGGACTGGACCAAGGAAATGCAGTGGATGTAGTGTACATGGACTTTTCAAAAGCTTTTAATACGGTGCCACACAAAAGGTTAATACATAAAATGAGAACAATGGGGATAGGGGAAAATATGTGTAAGTGGTTAAGAACTGGCTCAATAGGAAAGGGTGGTTATTAATGGAGTACACTCGGACTGAGTCACGGTTAGCAGTGGGGTACCACAGGGGTCAGTATTGGGGCCTTTTCTCTTTAACATATTTATTAATGACCTTGTAGGGGGCATACAGAGTAGTATTTCAATATTTGCAGATGACACTAAACTCTGCAGAGTAATCAATACAGAGGAGGACAATTTTATATTACAGGAGGATTTAAGTAAACTAGAAGCTTGGGCTGATAAATGGCAAATGAGCTTTAATGGGGATAAATGTAAGGTCATGCACATGGGTAGAACAAACAAGATGTATAATTATGTGCTTAATTATAAAACACTGGGCAAATCTGTCACTGAAAAAGACCTGGGTGGATGAGTGGACGACAAACTCACATTTAGTGGCCATTGTCAGGCAGCTGCTGCTAAGGCAAATAAAATAATTGGATGCCTTAAAAGAGGCATAGATGCTCATGAGGAGAACATAATTTTACCTCTATACAAGTCACTAGTGCGACCAAACTTAGAATACTGTGTACAGTTCTGGTCTCCGGTGTATAAGAAAGACATGGCTGAACTGGAGCGGGTGCAGAGAAGAGCGACCAAGGTTATTAGAGAACTGGGGGGTCTGCAATACCAAGACAGGTTATTATACTTGGGGTTATTTAGTTTAGAAAAGCGAAGGCTTAGGGGTGATCTTATTGCAATGTATAAATATATGAGGGGACAGTACAAAGACCTTTCTAATGATCTTTTTACTCTTATACCTGTGACGGGGATAAGGGTGCATCCTCTACGTCTGAAGGAAATAAGGTTTTGTCATAATCACAGACGCAGATTCTTTACTGTAAGGCCTCTTTCACACATCCGTTTTGCGCCTGACGGCGCCCTCCGGCATTTTTTTGTCCAACCGCATCCGGCGAAATGTAGTGCCGGATGCGTTTTTTTTTCCATTGACTTTCATTAGCGCCGGACCGTGCCTGATGTCATTGCGTTGTATCCTTTTTGTCCGGATCCGGCGGAAATGTACATTCCGGCGGCCGGACAAAACGGAGCATGTAACGTTTTTTTTTTTTGCCGGAGCCGCCTGATGTGCCTGAAGCGGCGCATCAGGCGGCCGGAAAAAATAGAATTCAATGGAACCGGATCAGACTTTTGTGCAATCCGGCAAAAGTCTGATCCGGATTCTGGAAATCAAGTTCTACTACTACTACTACTACTACTACTACTACTACTACTACTAAATTTTCCAGTGTCTCCGGGCATCAGAAACCCTCTTTTTCTGGGTTCAAAAGTTCAGGTCGGATCCAGCAAAAAACCGGATCCGTTGCATCAGTTTTTTTGTTTCAGCGCCGGATCCGTCCCTTCAGGTGTTCGACGGATCATGCCTGATACAAAAAGACGGATGTGTGAAAGACGCCTTAGAGCAGTGAGACTATGGAACTCTCTGTCGTATAATGTTGTAATGAGTGATTCCCTACTAAAATTTAAGAAGGGACTGGATGCCTTTCTTGAAAAGTATAATATTACAAGTTATATACACTAGTTTCCTAGATATTGCGTTAATCCATGGAACTAGTCTGATTGCCGTATGTTTAGTTGGGAAGGAATTTTTTTTCCTAATGTGAAGCTTACTGTTTGCCACATGGGTTTTTTTTTGCCTTCCTCTGGATCAACATGTTAGGGCAGGTTAGGATAGGATATGGGTTGAACTAGATGGACTTAAAGTCTAACTTTCAACCTTAATAACTATGTTGTACTGCCAACTTCCGTTGTGTTGGTGTTATGAGGAACAGTTGCCCACCTTCTGCCTGCGGCCACCACATTGCTTCTTCCTGTCTGTTACACCTCCCTCCCCCTCTGTGCTGATGTCCTCCCTCTGCATGTCCTCCTGCCAGGTTGGGACATTTGCTATATCATCCACCACCTCGTCTTCCACTTCCGCACCGTGGTCTTCCTCCTGACTTTCTGGCAATTGTGTCTCATCATAGTCCACGTCTTGTGACACATTACCACCATTGCCTTTGTGTAACCATGGCTGCTCAAGTATTTGGGCATCGCTACATGCGATCTCATCTTGGCCCACTTCAAGAGGACCGGTTGAGAGGCCCGAATCTAGAAATGGAAAAGTGAACAGCTCTTCGGAGTGTCAAAGTGTTGGATCAGTTGGCATGGTGAGAGGAAGGAAGGAGGATCAGGGTGAGAAATATGCGGGCCAGACTCACGGATACTCAGTCTTGACCGTGTGGAAGACAGGGTGCTGGTTGTGGTGGCAAACTGACTGTAAGCATTATCCGCCATTCAACCAACAACCGTTTCACACTGCTCTCCTTTCAATAGTGTTGTCCTGCTGCGGTCCCCTAGTAATTGGGTCCGGAAAGTCATGCGAGAAGATGTGGGTGTTTGTTGTGGCACTATTTCAACTTGCCCACGACCTCGGCCTTTGCCTCTGCACGCACCATCACAATCATATCCACTTCCCCTTCCCTTGCCACGTGACTTGCCCATTTTAATGGAATACAATATTTTCCACGTTCACTACAAATGCCTGAATTGGGAGCATACTTGTATGTGATCTGTGTGCGGGAAAACCACACTTTAAAATATCTGCACTGTAGGTAAAAATTTATTTTTTGTTATCAAAATTGTCAATAGGGTAAGACACAGCAAAAACAGTGGAATGGAGGCCTGAAATGCAACAATTTTTAGCCCACAGATAGATTAGGCGTCTGACGAAGATACCTGAATATGTGGTCTGTATTTTTAAATTTTTTACCCCAAAATACTGTATACAAATAGGGTAACAGACAGCAAATACAGTGGCATGTGGCCCTGAAATGCCATAATTTTTAGCTCACAGATCAGGTATCTGACCGAGACAACAGTCTGTTCAATATGTGGCCTGGATTTATTTTTTTCCCCCAAAATAGTGTATACAAATACGGTAAGACACAGCAAAAAAAGGGGAATATAGCCCTGAAATGCCACAATTTTTAGCACACAGATAGATAGATATTTGACGGAGATACCACACTGTTCAATATGTGGCCTGGATTTATTTATTTTTTCCCCAAAAATAGTGTATACAAATACGATTAGACAACAAATAAAGGGGAATGTAGCCCTGAAATGCCACAATTTTTAGCACACTGATAGATCAGGCGTCTTATGAAGAGAGACCACTTTAAAATATCAGCCCTGTATTTTTTTTATGGCCAGCAAAATTGTGTCAATAAGTAGGCTATATGACAAAACAAAAAAAAATTCTACGGATGCCCAAAATGGCAACATTTTTAGCGCAATGATATGCGATCCATGTGGCGGACAAAACCCATTGTAAAATATCTGCCCTGTAGCTAAATATTTTTTGGGCAGCTAAATAATTTTTTGGCAGCAAAATGGTGTTAAAAAAATTCTATTAGACACTCCCAAAAAATTCTACAGTACCACAAAAAATTGCAGATTTTTATGTGCACTCAGATGTCAGGCCTGGGACAGGCAAACTGCTTTAAAATAGCTGTATTTTCTCGCTGTACTATGAAAAGGATCTGGCTGTATTCTTCAGTGTCAACAAGCAATTAGAGAAAAAAAGGGGTTCTGGTTTACTTTGGAAAAAAATAATCAGGATTAAGATGCCAAAAAGAATTTGCTGCCCACTGACTCCCAGGGATGTGTAGATACGGTCAATATATGTAATAGGCAGCAGCAGCAGACAGTAATAGAATGGACCATCTTGATGTATGCAATGAAGTATGCCACAGAATGCCTGTCTGCTACCGATACCTATATACCCACATACAGCGCGTGCATGCCTTGCACTAATATGTATATGCGCACATACACTCCCTGCTTACCTAGCACTGCAATCTATATATGCCATAATTAGTCCTTAGAAGGACTGTGGATTAAAGCTGGATTTGTGTATTCTTTGAAGTTATACCTACACTACCTTCTAAACCCCCAAATCTAACCCTATCTCGGCAGCAGAACTCCCTACACTCGCTAATTCCAGAGCAGACTGAGCCGAGCATTACGGCGCCAGGTCTCTTTTACACCTGATGATGCTGTGCGGCCAGCCAATCATCACTGTAATACCACAACAAAGATGGCTGCAGCATTACAGTGTGTGGCAGACAATCCTGCATGTTGATTGGAGCTCTAAAGAGCGCCAAAAATGCAGGGCGTACACCAGAACTCCCGACGAGCAAACACGGAAATGCTCAGTGCTTGCAGAGTAGCGCAAGTACAGCGATGCTCGGATGAGCTATGAGTATTACTGAACACGTTCGCTCATCACTACTCATTGTCATAGTCATAGACAGCAAAAATATAGTTTTCAGTTAATTAGAATACTTAGTGGCCTCTCTTGTAAGACATTATCATTGTTGCTAAAATTAAAATATCTTTAATTAGGTTTAGAAAAATATGCCAATCTGATACTGATAAAAAGGGCTTATATCCAGAATTGCACTTTAGTATAACATGAAAAATAAACATGAAACAGTGGCGACACAATCAATAATCCGGATGAAAACTGAGGACTCCAGAGGATTTGTTACATAGCCGCACATAAAGAATTTACAACTCCGATAAATAGAGCAACAATGTCCTCAAACTGAGGGTTCATACTCACTTGCGAGAGATTCACACAATTCTCTTGCGAGTCTCTCGCATGAAAACCTGGCACTGCCGCCAGCATTCGGACCGGAGCATGCGGCGGCTGCATAGAAATACATGCAGCCGCACGCTCCGGTCCGAGTGCCGGCGGCAGTGCCAGGTTTTCATGTGAGAGAATTGTGCAAGTCTCTCGCAAGTGAGTATGAGCCCTGACAGTCATTAACTGCACAGAAAAAAATCCCAGAGGAGAAATTAAATCAAATAATAATCACTATAATTTTAAAACAAATTCAGTAGTGTTCTCTTGTCAATGTAAAATCACCAGAGATGTGGAATATTTTGTTATGCGAGTCAAGAAACTGCCCAAAATTCTTGGCATTTTTTTTAATAATGACTAGTGATGAGTGAATTGTGAAATATTAGGATTCTGTAAAATCGACACGAATAATTTCTTATATCCGTGTATTCGTCCCTAATAATGAACCCAATGCAAGTTAATGGGAAAGCCGAATATTTTTCTGCTGGACCAACAAATAGGTCTGGGGACACGGGAAAAAAGCTGAAATGGATGTGTAAGGTTCTTTGTCTCTGTTGACATGTTCCTTGAAACTCAGTTTTCCGTCGGCCATTTTGCTTTCTGTCTTTCTGCAGCTCTTGCCCTCAGTTAATATGGAGTTTCCAGTTTTCATGTTCCCGCCCTGATTCTTCCCTCTTGCTTCTTAAGCAGCCTCAGCTGAACAATCAGTGCTCCTGAATCAAGCCTCAGTCAGTCTGTGACCTGACTCCTGGAAGCCTTGGACTTGTACTCCAGCTATTCCCTACTGAGGAACCTTGGAACACTTTTGGACTCTGGAAACCTGCTGTTTGGTGAATCCATGTTTGCAGAGGAATTACGGTACAGAGAAGAGATCCTGAACCTGCTTTGGAGATTTATTGTAGTGCTTGAAGTTACTCTGGCCTGCTGTGTCTCCTGTCGCTGTTCCTGCAAACTGTGTGAACTTTTCAGCATGCTTGTATGAAGTAATACAAGTCATTTCATTTCAACCTATGTCTCCTGTGTTTTCCTCGCACCCAAGCACAAGACGCTATAGGAACTGTACACTATACATGACAAGATTCAGGAGCCAATGTTTAGTGTCTGCTGGGTCTGGGAAAGCCGTGTCTGCTGTGACTATGGATATCAGATGTCCGTTTAATACCTTATGTGATGACAGTGGTTGTGACTTCTCACAACCATTCCAGGTGAGCGCATTCCCTTAAAATTTTACTCTGGAGTGTTACCACAGGTAAACACTATTGTTTTTTTTTTTTTTTCCTTTCCTCTTCTCCTTCCAGCACCTCTGCCTTAAAAGATCTGGAAGATGGAGGCCCGCATAAAGGAACTTTGCGGAGTGACTGATACAATCTTTTCAGATGTACAGACTTTAAAAACCCGTTTTGCAAGCCTACAGGACCTCACTAATCATAATTTGCAAGTGTTTGGACAGACTACCCAGGAATTGCGAGCCAGGATTGAGGCTCTAGAGGAACGAGCCCAGGCTCCTGCCATAACCCCAAGTTCTGGGATCCCCAAATTACCTCCTTTTCGTTTTGGCGGTGAACGTGAGAAATTCAGGGGATTTATTAATCAATGCAATTTATTTTTCTCTGCACATGCTTCACAATTTCCCACTGAACGATCCAAAGTGCTTACTATAATCATGTTGCTTACCAATAAGGCTTTGATGTGGGCAAACCCTCTGATTGAGACTGAGGATGATTGTTTGAATCACCTTGATGCTTTTATTTCAGCCATGGGGCAGGTGTTTGATGACCCCAATCGAGGTGCAACAGCTGAAGCAGCCATGTTAACTTTGCGCCAAGGTAAGCGTTCAGTAGCCGAATATGCCCTGGATTTCAGGAGATGGGCTCTTGATACCACTTGGGACACTTCCGCTAAAAAATCTATTTTTCGGAAAGGGTTGTCTCCACTGATTAAGGATGAACTTGCTCGTGCCGACCCTCCCACTGCGTTAGGTGACTTTATTAACTATTGTATCCGTATTGATGCTCGTCTGACTGAACGCAGACAAGAGAGATGGTTCGAAAATAATCGCACTAACCTTTTACTACCTCCCTCCTCAGCTAAGGAACCTTTGAGTAGGATCACAAGGGAACCAGAACCTGAACCCATGCAGGTGGACTCTTTACAAAGACGGGTTAGTGATGCACGCAAAGAACATCGTATAAAGGAAAATCTATGTTTCTACTGTGGTAAGTCAGGGCACTTCATTATAAACTGCCCCAGCCGTTCTCGTAAGACTACTGCAGCAGTCATTCACTGTGAGTGTTGCGAGAGGAGCTCTGTCATGTCCGAGCCTCAGGCTCCAGAGAGATCTGCTGCAAGAGATCTTGATTTCTCGGACTTAAACTCTGTTAGTTCTGGGGACGATGACGGTATAAACGCTGCAATTTTTCAAGTTTCCTCAGCGGTGTCCATGCTGAGTTGTAAAAGAAACAATTCTCATTGCTTCCTTTCCATCAAACTCTGGGTTGACTCAGTCTGGGTGTCTAGCTCTGATATGATCGACTCAGGAGCAAGTGGAAATTTTATGGATATCTCCTTTGCTCTGAAACAGGGGATACGTTCAGTGAAGAAGGCTACTCCAGTACAGATGGAGACTGTGGATGGCTCTCTACTGACTTCTGGACCAGTGGATCAAGAAACAGAGCCTTTGAGGGTCCTTATGAGTAAAGATCATCAGGAGAAAATGTCTTTTTTGCTTATCTCTTCTCCCCACTTTCCCATCATTCTAGGGCTACCATGGCTGCAGGCGCAGAATCCTACGATTAACTGGGAGACCAAGGAATTACACTTTCCGGAGAAACAGATGAGTCAAGGAGTTTCAGCTTGCTCTGTTCCTAAAGGAACCATGTCAGTCCCTGAACTACCAGCTGTATACCAGGACTATGACGATTTATGTGACAAGAAGAACGCTGATCAGCTTCCTCCTCACCGTCCATATGATTGTCCAATTGAATTATTACCCGGAGCCGAGATACCTTTTGGTAAGATCTACCCCCTAGCTTTGAAGGATTATATAGACGAAAATTTAGCCAAGGGCTTCATACGCCCCTCTTCATCTCCCGCAGGTGCACCCATCTTCTTTGTGAAGAAGAAAGATGGATCTCTGAGACCCTGCATAGACTATAGGGAACTCAATAAGGTTACTATTAGAAACCGTTATCCATTGCCTTTAATCCCTGAGTTGTTGGAGAGAATGCGGCATGCCAAAATTTTCTCTAAACTGGATCTCCGTGGGGCCTATAACTTGGTCCGTATCAGACCTGGGGATGAATGGAAGACTGCTTTCAGGTCACGCTATGGACACTTTGAATATCTAGTTATGCCTTTTGGTCTGAGTACCGCCCCAGCCACTTTCCAACACTTCGTGAATGATATCTTCAGGGATCTCCTAGATACATTCGTGGTGATTTATCTAGATGATATTCTAATTTTTTCTAACTCCACAGAGGAACATCATGGACATGTGAGAATGGTCTTAGAACGCCTAAGACAAAACCATCTCTACATCAAACTTGAAAAATGTGAATTCCATAGGACCGAAATTCAATTTCTGGGGTATGTACTATCTACGCAAGGGATTAGTATGGATGGAAGCAAGACCCAAGCCATCAAGGATTGGCCAATTCCTAGAAATGTGAAGGAGGTGCAGCGTTTCATCGGGTTTGCCAACTTCTATAGACGTTTCATTAAGAATTTTTCTGAGGTAGTGTCACCCAACTTACCCGGAAACAGTCTAGGTTCTCCTGGACCCCGCAAGCTCAGGAAGCATTTTCCTGTTTAAAGGATAAATTTACCACCGCACCTATCTTAGTACATCCCAACCCCGAGCTTGCCTTCATAATAGAGGTGGATGCTTCAGACTGTGCCGTTGGAGCTATACTCTCTCAGAGAACAGGTGAGAGAATGTCTTGCATCCCTGTGCCTTCTTTTCCCAGCAGTTGTCTTCGGCTGAGAGGAACTACGATGTGGGCAATAGAGAATTGTTGGCCATTATTGCCGCCTTCAAGGAATGGAGACACCTTCTTCAGGGAGCTGCACAGCAAATAGTCGTCCTGACAGACCATCGTAGCCTTGAATTTATCAGGTCGGCTAAGTGCCTGACTCCTCGCCAGGCTCGCTGGAATCTTTTCCTAAACCAATTTAATTTTGTCATTTCTTATAGACCAGGATCGCGCAATGGAAAGGCTGATGCACTCTCTAGGATTCATTCAGCAGAGACACGTCCACTTACTCCTCCTAAGACTATTCTTCCTGACTCTAGATTCCTGGGAGTGATTCATAATCAAGACCTACTTAAGGACATCAAGGAAGCATACCATGCGGATTCTTTGTTGGCTCAACCCCCAAGGGACGTAAGTCTTGTCTTTAAGAATGGTGTGTGGATTCAGGGACAACGTCTGTATATACCTGAAACAGTCAGATTGAGAGTATTGCAACTCATCCACGATTCCAACATAGCCGGGCATAGGGGAATTCTAAAGACACAAGAATTTCTTTCTCGTTTCTTTTGGTGGCCCACTTACAGGAAAGATGTTTTAAACTATGTCACTTCATGTGAAGTCTGTGCAAGATGCAAAACACCTCGCTCCTCACCAACTGGTCTGTTACAACCTCTTCCCACCCCGTCCCGCCCGTGGGGATCCATTTCTATGGACTTCATTGTGGAGTTACCAACCTCTCAAGGGAAGAACACCATTCTAGTGGTGGTTGACCGTCTAACAAAGGCAGCTCATTTTATCCCTTGTGTCGGCTTACCCACTGCAAAACAGACATCAGACTTGATGATTAAGAATGTGTTTCGCTTACATGGAGTACCGGATGAGGTCATTTCGGATCGAGGGTGCAATTCACTTCAAGGTTTTGGCAAAATTTCTGTGCAGCATTGGACATTAAAGTAAACCTTTCTTCTGCTTTTCATCCCAGACTGATGGACAGACAGAACGAACCAATCAGACCCTGGAGCAGTATCTCCGCTGTTTTATCTGCCACCTACAGGATGATTGGGTGGATCTACTTCCACTGGCTGAGTTCTCTTATAACAACTCTTAGAGCGCCTCCACTAAGCAGTCTCCTTTTTACTCCAATCTAGGTTATCATCCTAACATTCTTCCTCGATTTCCCATAGATACGCCCTTGCCGGCAGTGGCTGAAAGAATCACTTCTTTACAAAAGAATATGGATCTTCTAAAGGAAAATCTAGAATTGGCTCAGGAAAGGTACAAGAAAGCAGCAGATAAATTTCGTAAACCTGCATCAGCTTTCAAGGTAGGAGATTTGGTCTGGCTGTCAACCAGAAATCTTAAATTAAAGATTCCATCGTCTAAATTGGGACATAAGTACATTGGACCTTATAAGATCAATAAGATTATAAGTGCTGTTGCTTGTCGTCTTCAACTACCCAGAACTATGAGAATCCACCCTGTCTTTCATGTATCCCTACTAAAGGCTGCAACACCCAATACGTTTCCTGGACGTTCTTCTCCTTGCCCTGACCCAGTGCTGGTCGATGGTCAGGAAGAATTTATGGTGGAAAGGATTCTAGATTCCAGGTTGTACAGAAATCAGTTGCAATATTTGATTAAATGGCAGGGCTTACCCAGTGGAGGACAACTCATGGGAACCAGTCAATAATGTAAATGCTCCTCGCCTGCTCCGCCAGTTTCATCAGAGGTACCCTGACAAGCCTGGTCTGAGGTCATCTGGAGGTTGTCCCTAAGGGGGGAGTAATGTAAGGTTCTTTGTCTCTGTTGACATGTTCCTTGAAACTCAGTTTTCCGTCGGCCATTTTGCTTTCTGTCTTTCTGCAGCTCTTGCCCTCAGTTAATATGGAGTTTCCAGTTTTCATGTTCCCGCCCTGATTCTTCCCTCTTGCTTCTTAAGCAGCCTCAGCTGAACAATCAGTGCTCCTGAATCAAGCCTCAGTCAGTCTGTGACCTGACTCCTGGAAGCCTTGGACTTGTACTCCAGCTATTCCCTACTGAGGAACCTTGGAACACTTTTGGACTCTGGAAACCTGCTGTTTGGTGAATCCATGTTTGCAGAGGAATTACGGTACAGAGAAGAGATCCTGAACCTGCTTTGGAGATTTATTGTAGTGCTTGAAGTTACTCTGGCCTGCTGTGTCTCCTGTCGCTGTTCCTGCAAACTGTGTGAACTTTTCAGCATGCTTGTATGAAGTAATACAAGTCATTTCATTTCAACCTATGTCTCCTGTGTTTTCCTCGCACCCAAGCACAAGACGCTATAGGAACTGTACACTATACATGACAGGATGGGAAAGAGCAAAAACTAAATGGGAACAGCATGGAGAACATGCCTGCATGCCTTTCTGACTCACATATGGTATCTGGGAATAATGTTGTCAGACTATTGCGGCAATTTTTAAAAAGACCTACCAAACCAAAATTTTTTTTTTTAAAGGGAAAAATGCAAAGAAATATTTTTCCCTTCATAATTACATATATATATATATATAATATATATATATATATATATATATAACACTTAAAAAAGAGATACCTCCCCTTTAGCATATGTTCACACGGAGCATTTTGGCTTTATTTTTTCCTTCAACATTTGTGAGGGCTCTCACTCCTACATTGGAGGTCCCTCCCTCATGCCTAATAGTTAGAATGATAGTGGAATACATATTCCCCATCCCTTTGCAATGCCATTTCAAACATGCCCATTTGAATTTTGGGCTTCGCCCGCCACCACCACCTTGTCCACCGCCATGTCATTATGCAGCCCTGGCTTACAATTTGCAGAGTGCCAGCAGGTGCCGTGAAACCTGAGTTTGGTAAAGGCCCTCAGGTGGCCCTGTATTATACATTTGGGAGAGCTCTCACGCCTACATTTGGGAGGTTTCAGGTTTTTGTTCTAATGAAGAGGTCAGGTGTGACCTTAAAATGCGTTGACCTGTAAATCTTTTAATAAAATCTGTTGATTTTATCCTGCTGCTCAGTCTTTATCAGCAGCGCAGTTGACGACACCTCCTTCCAAAATTTACTAGTGGACGGCTGCGCTGACTTTGGTCTTGATAAAACACAGTGGACCTACACCAGCAGATGACATGGCTCCCCAAACCATCACTGATTCTGGAAACTTCACACTAGACCTCAAGCAGCTTGGATTGTGTGCCTCTCTACTCTTCCTCCAGACTCTGGGACCTTGATTTCCAAATGAAATGCTAAATTTATTTTCATCTGAAAACAACACAATGGACCACTGACCAGTTCTTTTTCTCCTTGGCCCAGGTAAGATGCTTCTGGCATTGTCTACCGGTCATGAATTGCTTAACTCAAGGAATGCAACACTTGTAGCCCCTGTCCTGGATAGGTCTTTGTGTGGTGGCTCTTGAAGCAGACTCTAGCAGCTGTTCACTCCTTGTGAATCTCCCCCAAATTTTTGAATATCCTTTTCTTAACAATCCTTTCAAGGCTGCGGTTATCCCGTTTGCTTGTGCACCTTTTTCTGCCACACTTTTTCCTTCCACTGAACTTTCCATTAATATGCTTGGATACAGTACTCTTTAAACAGCCAGCTTCTTTAGCAATGACATTCTGTGACTCACCTTCCTGCCATGAAACCTGAGTTTGGTAAGGACTCTCACGTGGCCCTGTATCATACAGTTTGGAGAGCTCTCACCCCTAGATTTGGGAGGTCCCTCCCTCTTGCCAAATAGTTAGCAATATAGTGGAATACATATATCCATTCCCTTTACAATGCCATTTCAAACATGACTATTAGAATTTTGGGCTTTGCCCCCCACCACCACATCCACCGGCATGTCATTATGAGGCCCTTGCTTCACATTTTCAGAGGGCCAGCAGTGCTGTGAAACCTGCATTTTGTAAGCTCATCAGCTCATTTTTGCCACCAGATTCCATTGGAACAACTGTCAAAGCGGGTGAAGCCACTGTAAGGTGAATATAATACAGGAGTTGGGGGAGCTGTATGATCAATATTTGGAAATTGGATTCTACCGCACATCAAAAGCATTAGAAATAAATTCTGAATACAGTGTATGCAAGTGAGGACCTCTACTTTCAGTCTGTCAGGCCTAAAACTCATGTCAGGAACATGAAGCAGCCTCCTCTAGTAAAAAGACAGGAGTGCCATTGACCAAACTGCACAAGCCTACACACTTCTTCTGGAAACTATACAACCAGGCAGAATGTATCTTTTGAATGGTTTTGAGTGTCGAGGTCTGTGGAGTGTATTTATTCGCAGTGAATTATTCAGGATACTGTCAAAGTGTGTGAAAACAGAGCTTCTTTATTAAGGAACATTTAGGAACAATATATGATAAGTAGAGTTGAGCGAAACAGGTCGGCCAGATTCATAAGTCGCCGACTTTTGCCAAAGTTGGGTTTCGCAGACCGAAACCCGACCATAGCGTGAGGTCGGCCATGCGGTCGGCAAAACGAGCTCCAAAGTCGGATTTCCCAGAATGCTTGCAGGTGCCTTTTTTTCAGCCAATGAGCAAAGACGTACACTGTGGGCAACGAGATGACATGTGCAGCGTCCACCACCATCGTAGAGAAGGGCATTGCAGTGATTGGCTTGCTTTGGGGGGCGTCATAGTGTCTATAAAAGCCCTGACCGCCTACCTCCATTTAACTTCTGCCGATCTTAACAGTAGGGAGAGGTTGCTGTTTATCAGTAGGGAGAGAGTTAGGGCTGGAAAGAGAAGTTCTTCTGTGCTTGTGCTCATAGCAATCGTGCTGCATAGTTAGTCTGCAGTGACAGGGGAGGATTTTCTTGTGTGCAGCAGCGCTGGTTATTAGGCTGCCTGATAGCTGTATTGCTGTGTGTACACTGCTGGGCAGACTGCTTTTTACATAGCACTAATACTTTTATTTTTTTTTTCTGCACAGTTACCGAGTATTCATTTTTTCCCACACCGTATAGAGCTGTACGCTCCTCACACACAACCGTGTACTGGCTGGTATCACGGACAAATACATGCTGACTATATGTGTGTGACTCTGGAAATATATACGGAGATTTAAATTTTTCCCTACACCGTACACAGCTGTACGCTTCTGATACAGTACCATATTTCTGCTGTTTGTTATTACGGTCAAATCCATACTGAGAGAGCGTCTGTGTGTGACTCCGGAAATATATACGAGATTTAAATTTTTCCCTACACCGTATAACAGCTGTACGCTTCTGATACAGTACTGTATTTCTGCTGTTTGTATTATGGTGAAATCCATACTGAGAGAGCGTATGTGTGTGACTCCGGAAATATATACGGTGATTTAAATTTTCCCCTACACCGTATACAGCTGTACACTTATGAAACAGTACTGTATTTCTGCTGTTTGTATTACGGTGAAATCCATACTGAGAGAGCGTCTGTGTGTGACTCTGGAAATATATACGGAGATTTAAATTTTTCCCTACACCGTATACAGCTGTCCACTTTGATACAGTACCGTATATCTGCTGTTTGTATTACGGTGAAATCCATACTGAGAGAGCGCTGTGTGTGACTCCGGAAATATATATGGGAGATTTAAATTTTTCCTACACCGTATACAGCTGTACGCTCCTCATACAGTACCATATATCTGCTGGTATTTTTGGTACATTTTCCAAAAAATGATGAATATGATGGAAGAGGCCGAAAGATGTGGGTGGGGGGGGCACTGGTACTGATGGTGGTGGTGGTAATCTGCTGGTTGTGCCATTAGCACCTAAGGCAGGAGGTGTTGAGCCTGCATCATCGTCTTGCTCCAGAAGGCCTGGAAGGCTCGCTTTTCTGAGTAGGTTAAACCGCTTTTAAAGCCGTAGCATCAGGAACAGGTTTTGGCTTACATTGCCGAAACAGCCTCCAGATCTATCGCCTCCTTTTCTGAAGTTTCAAAAACTGCAAGCACTGAGTCGTCAGTGCAGGCTCCTGGTCCGAAACAACACCTTTCCTTGTATCCTTCACCCCCACCAAAAGTGAAGGATGCGGCAGGCCACACTTCAGATTACTCCCTGGAGCTTTTTTCACATACCATGCCTGGGTTATCAAGTGAAATCCTGAATTCCCCAGTCCAAGATGAATATGACATGGAGTGCCTGATGCACAGCCACTGCTATATGATTCTGCTGGTGCATTCACCCAGAGCACTGCATTGCCCTTGCAGTCTACTGAGCCAGATTCTGACCCTGATGAAACTCAGGTGCCCCTTCCCGCATACTATACCACTCTTACACGGTGACACAGGGGGAAGGTGCAGATGAAATTGAAGAGGAGGTGATGGATGACCCAGTTGTTGACCCGGATTGGCATCCATGGGGGAAGAGGGTGCCGCTGGCAATAGCTCAGAAGAGGAGGAGGACCCGCAGCAGGCATCGACATCGCAGATGCGGTTATCTGGCAGGCCCGTAGCATCCAAAAACGTGTTAAAAAAACAAAAAGGGTTGCAGGACAGCTTGGTAGACGGTCAAATTAGCACAGAGTGCAAGCCCTGAAAATTTATACCATAGTAGGAAGAGTGCCAGTGTGGCACTTTTTGACCAAAATCCTATTGATGAGGCAAATGTTATCTGCAAGAAGTGCGGAAGGCCCTTTTTAGCTGAGGGAAAAGTCTCCGAAATTTGAATACCAGTTGCATGCTTAGACATTTAAACACCATGCACTTGCAAGCGTGGACGGACTACAAAACCTCAGGTAGCACCTGCTCCGACTGAAGGTAGCCAGCAACGCTACATCACTTTCCCCATTGAAGCCCCACCGGTTAGAACACCACCAGCAAGAAATGTTTGAGGTGTTGTCGCAAGGCCAAAGCAGTCAGGGAATCACAATGTTTTTCCAACGA
This sequence comes from Oophaga sylvatica, assembly GCA_033576555.1. Classification (NCBI taxonomy): domain Eukaryota; kingdom Metazoa; phylum Chordata; class Amphibia; order Anura; family Dendrobatidae; genus Oophaga; species Oophaga sylvatica. The sequence continues at coordinate 87,353 of JARQOD010000819.1, read as the reverse complement.
AAGAATGAATCTAGGCCATCACCACCACCTCACCATCACCAACCCCCTCTCAGTCCGTCATGTCCAACGCTAGTTCCCCCCCCTATGCAGCTCTCAAGTCCATTTCACCCTAGCAGACACTCTGAGTAGGACTAGAAAGTACTCATCCCTCTATCCGCGTACACTGGTTTTGACACCTACATTGCCAAACTGATCCATTAGAAATGATGCCCTTCCGTTTGGTTGAAAGCTCAGGGTTCCGAGAGCTCATGACCTACGCTGTCCCATGCTATGACTACCCAATCGGCACTTCTTTTCTAAAAAGCCATCCCTGCCCTCCACCTGCATGTGAAAGACCGCATTGTCCATGCACTCAAGCAATCAGTGAGTGGAAAGGTGCACCTCACAACAGATGCATGGGCCAGTTCGGCATGGCCAGGGCCATTATGTGTCAATCACTGCGCATGGGTAAAATTTGGTGGATACAGGCTTCACAGGGACAGCGGCAGTGGGACAGTGCTGCCTAGCCAACGGTATAGGCAACAGTTGGCTGTAACGTTCGACCCTCCTCCCCTCCAGAAGCGAAAGGCTCGTTGACAGAGCGCAGTCGCACGAGCACTCCCGTCCGCAGCTGCCAGTGTTGCACACGAGTGGCCCACTATCGAAAGCTGGTGGTAAGCGTCAGCAGGCTGTTTTAAAAGATGATGTCTTTGGGCGACAACAAGACAACACCGCGGAGGTACGGCCGACTACTTGCAGCGAGAAACTGAGTCATGGCTGGGCAGTCTACATCTTGATAGTCAGTGATAACGGACGTAATTTTGTGGCGGCCATTAGCCCTGGCAAAACTCAGACAATACCTTGCCTGGCTCACACCTTTGAACCTGGTGGTGCAGTGCTTCATAAAAATTATCCGAGTTACCAGCCCTGCTCCATAAGGTGCAAAGACTGTGTTTGCACATACGTCGCTTGCCCGTAGACTCCAATTGTATGCAGAGCTGCGTGATCGCTCCACCCCCCAAGCACCGCCTAATCATAGACGTTGCAACAACGTGGAACTCCACCATGCACACGGTTTGAGAGGCTGTGCGAACAGAGGCAGGCTGTAATGCATTTGTGGGAGGATACCGGTCAGACAGTTTGAGGGCAGACAAATGGAGTTGGTCGGGTTGTGCAGTGGTTAAAGCTGAAAGACCTCTGTAAAGTCCTTCAGTGTTTTGAGGAATGCACACGGTTGGTAAGCGCGACGACCATCATAAGCATGAGCACCACTTATGCGTCTGCTCATGCAAACTTTGACGCACATAATGATCAGGCGTCTCAGCAAGGGGAGGGAAGCCTTGATGACAGTCAGGCATTGTTTTGCTCGGGAACTGTCCTGGATGAGGTTGTGGAAGAGGAGAGGGATGATTATTTTGGGGAGGGGATGCTTCTCAGGGGGCAAGGAAAATGTTGGCTTGCCAAGGTCAGGTACAGGGCTTGTGCGTGACTGGAGGGATGTGGATTTGGCAGAAAGTGCTCCTCCACCCCCACTAGCAGTGCATGATTGACACTTGGAACTTTGGTCCACATGTGTGATTATCTCTTGCGGATCCTAAAATGGGATCCCCACATTTGCCAAAATTATGAAGGATGACGATACTGCTTGGCCTGCATCCTCGATCCACGCTATAAAGGCAAATTACAGAACATCATGCCACAGAAGAACCTAGAGGGTGAACAAACAAGCAACTCTGGTAAACCGTTTTGTTAGAGGCATTCCAGCCACAACAGCGGTGCAGGTTCTACCACGAGCCGTACTGGGCAACATGGGAAGAGGTGTTCGTAGTACACAAAGCCGAAGTGGGTTGGAGACAGGAGTTTC